>VDFB02070229.1:0-11272 GCA_007258455.2 Sequoia sempervirens | reverse complement strand
AAAAACCTATAATACAAAGATTAACATACTGGCTCACATACCAAAATGTTCTCCTTTATTTTAATTACTAAAGAAGAGTTCTACAAACTCTTCTTTCTCTTGTACAATGGCTCCCTCTTTTTACAAATTAAATTCTCCTTTAAAAATTTTTCCTCTCCCCTTTGTAAATGCTTCTTGAATTTTATTTATTTTTTAAATAATTTCAAATTCCATTTAACCTTTTAGCATACCTCATTTATGGATAGATTGGGAATGTGAAAGTGAGTGGAAAAGTTGAGCTTATCTAAATAAGAGTCATTCTAGAACTCTTAGTTATAGCTTGAAGAACAAATTTATAACTCATATCCCGCATCTACTAAAAAAGTAATTCCTTAACCTTGAACAATCATTCTTGCATAGAACATTTTTTTGGGTCCAATCAAGCTAAATTTCACAGATTGTATCAAATGTAAAATTATCCATCCTTATTCTTTCAATTATGTATCTCCATTCAAATGTGGAAAAACCCAATTAAAGGAGCTATTGTATGTTTTCCCTATTGATCTTAGTCTTGAGTATTCTTGAAGTTCTCCAAAAATTCAACAATCACATGTCATCCATTATGTGTTTTATAAATTTCCTCTCCAAATGTGAAATACAAAACAAAAGGTCATGAAACTTGAGATGCTACAAGCCACAATTTCCATCACCATTAAAAGATTTCCAATTGTTATGCCACTTTTATCTTTATAAGGGAGTGAATGTATAACCTTTTATTTTCCCAGACTTGAAAAGTCACACAAAGCTTCATCGTTAACCTCAAAAGGTCCTCCATTTTCCCATTGTTGATTGACCCTTATCGATGATACTTGAGCATTCTTGGACATCATTTTATCATTTCAAGGAAATGTGATCCAAGCCTCTTGTTTGAGTTATGAAAAATGCATAATAATTTTATTTATTATTGACTTTATATTCAAGGAGTACACGATATATATTTGATGATCATGAGATACAATTATATAAAGGAAGGTGGAAGAAGGTGGAAACAACAATTGAAATAGTTAACATGTTATTAATTGCATACATTTGTTGCAACCATATCACCAGTTAAACAATGTAATATACTAGCATTCCCCCCCTTAATACATTGTTCCTATAAGTGTATCCCTAAAACCTTACAATTCACCTTTTAAAAAACCCCCCCTTATGGTTTACATAACAAAACTTGCTGATTACAAAATGTTTATATATCTCTGTGAAGATCTTCCTTCAAGAAAACAAATCTTGAATCAGGCGGATCTCCATCAAGCTATCTCTTAACCCTTATAAAGGTGTAGCCCCTAGCTGAACTCTTGAGTTCTTCCTCCCATGAACTCCCGAATCACACCATGAATTGTTCGACAACAATCCATATTGAGCCCTCCAAACACATGGCTCCATCAAGTTGTTTGATGACCCTAGGAAGGGTATAATTTGGATCACTATAAGTCATAAATATTAATGATTTATAAGTAATAATCCTTACTAAAGAACAATTTTCAAAGATAAATATAGAGCCATCTTTGTATGTGGATTCAATTTCAGTATTTTATAGTTTTTATCTTAAAATATCTCTAGGAATAGCCTCCTAAGCTTGGAAGGGCTCAAATTATAGAAGAGGTCTTCATTCCTCTTGTTTGTTGGCCTTTGATCCCATAATTTGAGGATATATTTCTTCTTTTTTGATAGATTTTATCATCTTGTCTATTTTTTGGTAAGAGCTTAGGGTTAGAGGTTAATATGAAAAAGAACAACAAACTAAGATTGGTGACTCTATTAGGGACTTGATTCTTATTTCTTTGGGCCAATCTTTTTGGACTTGATTCTAACTCTATTGTGTGACTTATTCCTCCTTTTCTATCACCCTTATTTGGGGTGGTGACTTTGTTGTTGAGAATATTTAAGCTATATCATATTTGAAAGCTTGAAGATGGATAGAAGGAGGTCTCTATTTAGGGGAAACTCTAGTAAGCAATTGATGAATGAGAATCATAGGATCCATAACATCATTATTAATTTATAATATATTTGTATTATAATGGTGGATCAAGATACTATGGTAGCTATATAATATATTTCAAGAGGGTGTGACAAGATATTTAATGTATGCCATTTTTTTCTCCTTTAGCTTTATTATGAAATTAATTTTATTTCATAAAGTGAATCATTAATTATGTGAAATATAGATAGACTTAAGTTAATTTCATATTATAAAGCATGGGTACTCAGTCGAAGGGCTATAATAATCCTTTTCCTTCCTATAGTCCATATGATGATAGAAGATATATCTATGGTGATAAATATAGTTTAGGGTAGTGAAGTTATGTCTACTAGGGGTTGAAATTCAACTATATCCCTCCATATATATTACACCCAAAGTGCTTCAACATCCAAGAAGAGGATCTCAAATTTTCAAGAACCTAAAAGTATATCTATATGTTACATCAAAGTCTAAACCTAAATTTGCAATCTCTATTGGTCATCAATCTCATGAGGAAAATAGAGACCAAAGGATTCTTGCGTTAAAACTGGCTTTGAGGAAACTTGAAGCTAATATAAATCCCCAAGTTTAAAATCTCCTATTTCATCCAACAATAATAGATACCAAAAGATAGAGCTCTCTTGGGTAAACTATAGGATGAATTTTATGCCACAAGAGTTGTGTGATAAAATGACTTGGTTTGATGGGTACAATATTTTAAGAGGTAATAATCACATTAGATAATTTTTAAAATTTATGGAGCAAATTGGTTGTGAAGATGAGGATATATTGATGAGGTAATTTTCCAAATATTTAAACAAAAAAGATAGGAAGTGACTACTCAATTTTCTTGTTCACCATTTATCTTCTTGGGATATCCTTGTCTCTACTTCTAACCAATAGCATTCCTATGTTGATGATCCAACATGGACCTTATCTAATAAATTTCTAGCATGTATAAATAAAAAGATGATTATGTTCCCCAATTTCATGCAAGATTTATGCAAGGTATGAAAGAGGTTTAAAGGTCTATGGGAAATAATGAATCAATATTCCTATGTTTATATGCTTTAGATTTAGACCCTAATTGCTCTATTAGTTTTCAAAAACTAATTCTTGAAACTTTCAAATAAGCTTATTATAGGGAATTTTATATAAATAAACTCTTTAAAAACTTAGTAACCAAGACCATTATTAAACTTGCATGTATGGGAGACCAACATATGATAAGAATGCACACAACACATGTTCATAGAAGATATTTTTGAAGTATAGGGTATTATAAAAAAATTATACATAGAAAGATCCATCTCATGGTATAGACCAAGAAGTAGGTGTATGTCTAGAAATGCAATACAATAAATCAAATCATATGGTTGGGAATGTTGAACCAATATTTCAAGACTCTAAGATAATAAAACTAAAAAAATAATGATTACTTGATGTTCCTCTAGAACTTCTTTCCAATGAGGAGTGTAATGGCACATATCACCTATTGATAGAATTTATAATCAAAATAGTGTGAACACTTATGTGCTTACTAATGGTTATGTAGATAAGAACACTATTGTAGACATTGATGTGCAATCCACTAATGTTGTTAGTGTAGATAGATGCAAAATATTTAATCTAAGAAGTATGAATATAGTTATATGCATAATGGGCCTCCTTTCTATTTTGGCATTGGTGTCAATGACTCAAACTATGTCACTACTTATTATAATTGCTCCTATAAGTAAAATTTAGAGGTTTCCACTTTGCATACAAATAATATAGAATTAAATGTTGATGGGGACACATGTTTTATTAAGAATGATCAAGTTTCCTATCTTGATTATTAATTGGAATGTGGATCAAATATACCAAATATTTATGATGGAAGTATTGTTTAGGAACTATTCTCAAAAAAATTAAATTATTGTAGTAATTATAAAGATATGGATTTTGAGAAGATCCCTGATCATTGTTTTGAGCAAGTTGAGATATTTGTAAAAGAAATAAATGTAGGGAAAAGTATACTTACGATAAACCTATAGCCCCACTTGATATCAAAGCTGATGATCCTTATTGGTGTAGGGATAATTTGATCCCTATAGCTGGGATTATGATGACTTTGAAAAGGATTATCTTAAGAAACTACTGGGCAATGGAAACTATATTGAAAGCCTTCATCAAGGAGATTACCTCCCATATATAATGAAAAACACATCTTGTGTAAATATTTTTAAGCATAATGATTGTGATACATTTTTAAAGGTATATGTTGCTTATTTAAAAGGGAATGATCCAATGTAATAACAAGTAGTAAAAGGAAAATATTGGTGCTTTAAAATAAGATGGATAGATACAATAAGATAAATAAAGTTCCATTTAAATTGATGCTAGCCCAATTTTTCCCTTGGAGGGCCATGATAAAAGAAATATAATTGATGTTTCCTTCCTTTTCCTTTCTCTAGTTAATATTGTGAAATATAAATCAATTGTTTATGGTATGGCCTTAACTGATGCAGAGGTAAGACTTAATGGAATTTCTCAAGATGTACCAGTATTGGTTAGTTCAATTTTTTTGAAATTTTTATCTTTCCCCCTATATCTTCACATACTATTGTTGGTGTACTCCAAAAATATGAATATGAGAGTGAACAACCTATTGCATTAATGAGCAGCTCATTATTTAATCACAAATGCAGGTATGTGTTGGGTTCCATAATCACTCCTCCAAAGTCCTAGAATATTATTACACTTTCAAGGTCAGGCTACGCCTATAAAAAGTGAAAAAGTTTTTGTAATAATTCCATGTTACTGATAATTTTGCTACTTTCATTTGATACTTCTTATCTGTTAGTGTGATATTGTGTTGTGATGATGATTGATTCATCATCTTGGTGTGTGCGGATGCGTAGTTTAGTTAATTGTTGCTTGTGACATTATTAGTATGATTTATGATACTCTGTGTGTTGTTTGGATTATTTGTTTATTCAAATAGTTTTGCATTAATGTTTTATATGTCGATGTGATGATTCTATGGTGATCATGTTATTTGATTCAATATTATTTTATAATGCAATGGTTTAATAATTAGTTATGATGCGAAGTATAGTCGCCATATTATCTCGCGATCAATGCGGTTAGAAATGTTAGTTCTCGTCACATATTGTAATTGTTAGAATAGATTTCAGGGTGAGAGGATAGTGTAGCATCACTCGTCTTCATGAGCCACCGCCATTAATCAACCTCTTCTACGATAGGATGCTCTCTACGCTATATATATAATGCGCTAATTTGGATCGCTTATTTGGATGGTATCAGTAACGAATAAGTCTCCAATTCCACCTACTCTCTAAGCAGAGATTGCATGAAAGCAAATGCTACTAACCCAATGGGTAAAATGCTGGAAAAAGGAGTAGGATTTGGAGTGTCCCCTCGTCCCAAGTCCGGCCGGCCTTGTTTGGTAATGCTATTGTGTCAATGATCAAGTTTTGTCTTCGTTGATTGTGTAGTTTGACTGTTGAAGTATTCATTTTATTTATGGTTAGTGTTTAATTAATTAATCTTATTTGATAAGATAATTGATTAAAGTTGTCTAGTTGTTTTGATTTAATTGTGAGTTAGTAAATGGTTAAATTTAAATATATTGTAAATTAAAAAGTATTTAATTAATTAAAGTGCAAGAAATTAAATTAAATTCATATTGTGAGAATAATTAGATATTATCTTTTTATTAATATTAGATTAGAAAATCATGTGAGGATAATATCTCTTTGATTAAATAAATTATTTTGAATGCTTTAGATAAGTTGTGCTTTTAAAAGCTGGGAAAAGGACCAATAAGAAAAGAGGATTTTTGAGAAAAGAAAGTGGAAGAGATTTATTGAATCTTGATTTTGATTTATTATTTTTATGAGGAGATTATGCACACACAAAAGTTTTTTTCTTTGTTTTGGGATCTGGAAACAAAAATAAAAAAATAAAAGAAAGGAATTTTGTTGGCACTTCTGGGGAGGCAATGTTTCAGATCTAACAATGACAGGTACTACGTGATGATGAATATATCTTTCTTCTAGCAACTCGAAGGTTGGGGTCACTAGTGCCAAAGCATCACTCCTATCACACTCAATCTTATCACGATGCTATAATATAAGTTGATATTTTCCCATAGTCGGAGGTTGTAGCTTAGGAAATAGTTCAAAAATATTGTTGTGTTAAATTTTATAAGGCATTCGATGCCATTTCCTGCTCTTAAATTCCTCTGTAATCTACTTTGATATCTGCTCTTACCTAGACTTTTGGTGTATTTAATCAAGTTAGGATTCGATCTCTATAATTACTTATGCATGATATTTTTTGATATAAATTCAAGAAGTTATTTGCAAATGCTCTAGTTGTCATCTTATGTATGCTCCAATATTTTCATGAATCTAGACCTATTGTTCCATCCTATGTAATAAACCAATGAAAGAAGCATACCCATGTGTTATTTTCAAGTTATTGGACTCTTTTGTTCTTAACCTCGAATGAGCATTGAGACAGTTTAAATCTCTCCCCCTCTTTGTTTGTGACGCCTCTTAAAGGATTCATGCTTTGGAAAATACACATTTACTACCTCTGAGATGGCCCAAAGAGTCAATATGAATTCTTCGAATTAGGTGAATGATGTGGATTCTTGTCTTGAAAGAACTTAAAATTGTACGCTTTGAGGTTTGATAATTAGTGATTTTGACATTCTTTGTGATCAATATGTACTCTTTAGACATTTTCAGTATTGGTCTGACCCCTTCAATAATCTTTTGTAAGCAAAATATCTCTGCTCTTTATCCTTGGACGATGTCGAGCCCTCGACTTTTCTTAAAATTGTACTCTTATATTGGTGTCACTTGTCCCTGTAATTACTTTTCCTATAAGTCTCTAGTGCCTGGCACTAGGATCGAATGACCTTGCATTTCATGAATTTGCCTTTTTATTTTTTCTGTGTTGGGATACTTTTGGCTTGGGCAAGACCACATTTCACTAAGCATTTTGTCACCATTCTCGCTAGTTTACCATACCAATGGAATCTCCTTTATTTTGTGTGAGATCTACTTAAAAATGTAATTTAGGATTTTAAAAGATAATACACCATGATCATATCTATACAGTCATGGCATCCAAAGAATTACTTTTTTGTAGATCGGTTGGAAAGTTTGTGGTAGTAGAAAGTAATCATGCATAGCCCATCAAACATAAATCCTTTCCTTGAGAAATCGTAGCATGTAATATAAAAGTCCCACATTTGGTTAGGAATTAGCCATAAAATCGCTCTGTAATTGTCATGTTTTCTTTGTCCACTTGAGGCAGAATAGGCTGTGGTGTTATTTATGCAAGACAACATGTTTTCAGATATCCCATTAGAGTCAATCATGGAAGCTTGATCTAGGTGGAAAATGAAATCTCTTTGCCTGAAGTTTTGACATACCTTCTCTTTCCATCATATGCGACCCATGCCAAGTAGAATTATTTTTGCATGAATGTGGTTATCCTCCACCATCCAATACCTAATTGCACCTGAACAAAATTATGAGCCTACTTAGTATGATAGGACTGAATAGATATTTACATGTATTTATTATATTACGTCATGAATTATGTTCTTAACAATCACATAAGATACCTTTGATAAAGATTGTAAACTAGTTCAACTTCATTATTGCGAGAATGAATGACAAGGTTAAGAAGATAGGTTTATATAGGTCGTATTAATATACATAAAGATTTATACTAGACTTTGTGGCAAGGGTAAAATATTACAAGTTTTCAATGTTCGAAATCTATTGACTAGGTAGGTAATGCTAATAGGATAATTATGTTAGGTAAGACATTTGATTACATATATAAAATATGGTGAATAGGGTTATTCTATTCTTTATAAAAATTAGTGTTACCAATTCTAAAATTCAACATTTGGTACTAAGTCTCTACTATATTTATAGAAAAATTTGTTACTATGTGGCATTCCATATTGGAAGGGTCATTTTTTTAAGGAAATAATTAGTCTTCTTGTTTCGAAGATATATGTAAAATTGAACTAGAATACCTTTAATTATTAAATGAGTTCATGTCAAAGAATTTGAAGAGATCAATTGTTATTGTAGGGTCATTTGTTAGATACCTAGCACCCCTAGCTTAAATATGGCATTTTATAATAGGAAGTAAGTTGAGATTTTTTCTTTAAATCCGTATATTTATACAAATTGGAAAGTATAGTTTTATTGAAGATTTTATTATGCTTCTCTAAACCTTATGTTATTGGGAAAATATGCTTAAGTCACTACTTTAGTTATTTTAAATTACTTTTTTGTGAATGAATGGATATAATGTATTTGGTTGGATATTGCTCTTTAGGGTTTATTCTTCAAGTGTAATCAGGTGTGTAAAGGTTGTTAGGGTGTTTTCAATTTGATGTGTTTACCCTATTGGGTTGTGTGGTTTTGAAGGTGATATCTTTCATCAGTTTCATGATTGGAATAAAGAATGATTTTGATTGTTTCCATCTTGATGTGACATCCTCTTAAGTTGATTTTGTTTTGAAGAGATTTTTTTTTTATGTTGAAGTTTTGTTGAAACCTTAATATGCTTTTGGCTTACCCACGTTTGCAGTTTTTTTGAGTAGCCATTCTTTTCTTAGACTTTCAAAGGCATGAGACAATTGTGAGATGATGTTTTATCTTTTTTTTTTGTTCTTATTGAGGCAAGTGTATTGGCATCATGGTTTTGGAAAAGTTGTACAGTGTTAATGGGAATTATGTATTATGATTTTGACAGGATGGGTAATGCCTCACTTTTGTTTCAATTGAGATTGGATATTATGTTTCTTTGTTGGTACAAACCTTAGATTTTGGTTTGTGTTGAGTGTCTAGGAGAGTGGCCTAGTGGAGGCCGATTTGTCAAAGTGGTCGAAGGTGGTAACCTTAATGAGTTGTATTTTCACCGCGATAACCTACAATTAACCAACGGGTGATTAAACATTATCAAGATAATTGTGATGCCTTGTCTCGCCTATTAGTGCTATCATAGACTAAAAGGGACCGGAGAAGGCCGCGGTTGGCAAGATCGCTCTTGTCTTCACTAAAGGTTAACGACCAAGATGAGTAACCCTATGGAGGGCACTCGAGATAGGTTATAAGGAGAACCATAGATGGAGGCGCACCTTAACTTGGTTGTCTGTTCTGAGAATCCATGAGATGGAGGCGACACCTTGTGATAGGATGTCTAGTTAATTCATGTTAAACCATGCGATGACACTCTTCTCTAATATTCTATTTGTGTTATTTTACTAAAGTCCTCTGGAAGTGATTTATTGATTTGTCTTTGGTCATTGTTGGAAGTAGTCTTTGATATTTTGTCTTGAGTTTCATTGATGTTGTGATTGTGACTAGTTGATATGTTCGGCGGTATGTTGTTGTGCCTTTGGATTTATCTTCGTTTAGTTTTCTTGCGGTCTTTGATGTTGTTGTCCGGTTCGAAAGGGTATTGTGTTAATATTAGACGGCTTGGTCGTGATCCTTCTGTCTACTCCTCAACACGCAGGAAAGTTGGGTGGAACGTGTGTTTCGCACCAAGGTTCCTTTCTATTGTGTGATGTATCTTTTATTGCATGGTTTTGGAGGATGTTGATGATCTAGTAATTATTTGTACCAGATGTATGTTATACTTCAGATGTAATGTATTCATTGATGTATTGTCTGCCACGTGTGTTGGGATGACCTTGTTGTAAATTGTATATGTGGTTATTGAGATGTATGTTCAGACAGTTGTATTTTACTATCATTTGGATGTAATGTTTATTTAGGCCATGTATTTATTTAGGAACGATCATTTGTGATAGTTGTGTTAAGTTGTGTTATATCTGTGGTAATATAAATGCTTCATATCTTTATAGAATCTTTCGTTGTCATATGTACATATGTTATGAATATGGTTATTGTTTAATAGATATTTTAAATGATGAAGTGGGAATGAATAGATTTATGTAACTGTTTAACTATTGTTTAATCTATTGTCTTGGTTATGGGTTAGAATAGTAATGTCACCTCGTGTACCCCAATGGAATTAATTGTGCAACTTGGTACATTGTTATGTTAGAATACTTAAGTATGTCTATTATATTCTTTAAAAAATAAATTGTTCCGTTGTTATTAGTTCCTTTGGAGTTCGCACGGCGGGAATGTTATAGCTCATCCATAAATTATAAAGGGTTAAATTCCAATGAACGAGAGTGGATAATCTCTGCTACACTTTCGGCTTAACTTAAACCTATGAGGTTATTCCTATATGTGATCCTAAATGGGATTGAAGGTGTGATGTAGGAGCATCCAATGATATAAGAGCAATCTTGCATTACCCAAAAAAAATAGTTTTTCTTTATTTCATTTGGTTTTCTTAGATCCCATGATGCCACTTAAGGGGTGCAAGACAAAAGTCTATAAAGGCCAAAAATGTCACCTGATATTTTTATTAAGTTGACCTAAATGTACATGTATGGACTTGAAAATTTACCCAAGGAGTGAAATTTAAAAATTAATCCCATGGTGAAATAATCATCTCAATTCATGTACCGTTTGGGAGATATATTTTTTTGTCCCAAGAAATTTCTCCAATAAAGTTTCAAACTCAAATTTGAATCCCTTTGAAGCCTCGTAAAAGCTTGAAAAGTGGATGAAATTATCTAAAGATCATTCCAACATTGTAGATATTTTTGAAAGCTTTCCAAAAATATATTATAATAGTAAATTGGACATCCAAGTCAAAATTTATGACTCCGAGAAGCTATACTACCAAAAGTTGAATTTTAAATGAAACATCTTCTTGGGTGAGAAAATGAATAGTGGGACCTTTGGGCACCAAAACAAAAAGGGAGAAACACTTTCCAAAATATTCTAAGGTGGTTATTGGTACCAAACGGGATTAATAGAGGTTATAGAAGGCAAATCCATTAGTTAAGATTATGGCTCCAAATTGTAGATTTTTCTTAGAGAATTGATCTTCTTTGTAGTGAGACAAGTCCATGTAGATATATCATTGTACTTTACGAATTTGTAATCTTATTTCTTAAAGAAATTGAAAGTGGGCTTTTTTCCTTCCTACATTTTTTTGTGTTAATATATGGCGTTGTGTTATGTGTGGGTATTGGGTGGGTTTTCCCTTCACCAAGGTGTTAAAAGGTAAAATAATAAAATAGCTTTGTAGTTATATCTAGGGAAAGTTCAACCCCAAAAGTTGTCACTTGGTTAAAGA
>VDFB02070228.1:0-27098 GCA_007258455.2 Sequoia sempervirens | reverse complement strand
TGATACAATTTATGATTTCAATCGGAGATTCAATAAGTTGCAGAATAAGATACCTCCTAGATGAAAGTTGCCAGATTCTATAGCACTGAGTATTTATTTGAATGCATTTGACCCCAAGATAGGGTATGAGCTTGGAAATAAATTCCCAAGAGGTTTGGCTAAAGCATAGAAGATGGCACAAACAATTGAAAACAATAGAAAGGCTACTGGGATAATCAGTAAAATAGACATTCTTAGGGTTTCTCAGTAAAGCAACGCTTACAAAAATGAAAGGTCGAGGTTACATGACATGCCTTATAATACAGATTGGAAGGAAAACAAACCTATAACAACTAGGTCTAGAAACAAGGAAGCTCCTAATCTATTGACAAAGGGAACCTACATGGTAAGTAAAAATTACTTTTGTGATTTTTGTGATAAGCCACATTCCCAAGATTATTGTGTTGTTGCCTAAAGAATACAAGAAGAGGGAATGCTGATGGGAAACAATGGAGAAGATCACACAGTATATCTTGCTTCAAATACTTTTCACCATGTTGAGGAGGATGAAGGTGCAAGGCATCTCTCTTGCACAACTAATCGTGACATGGAAAGCAGTGCATGCTGTGAGGAATCCAGTGAATATTCTGATTCTGATGATGAACCTGAGGATTCTAATTTGCAGTCAAGGGATTTTTCTACTTCTTATGAAGGCCAGGATGAAGAGGCAATGGGAAATGTTGATTCATCAGATAGTAAGTATACAATACCTCTCATTGCAGTTGAAAGTTATGAAGATACATTTGATCATGATGAGGTTTGTACATTTGAAAGTGATTTCCAAATTTTTTCAAACTCATTGTATGATGAAGAGTTAAATGAAGATCAAATGATTTTTTTCCAAGGTATTTCCATGAATGAGTTTATGATATTTTCCAATCCATTGTATGAAAAAGAGGAAATAATTCCATATAAACAAAGCATTTATGGCATAAATGATAGCACTAATGATGTTTTTGATTTCCTATTCTCTGATGGTATTGGATTTTTGTTTGATGATGACAAAAGTGAGGAGTATAATTGTAGTGATGAAAATATAGAGACTTGTTCACTTGGTAGTGAACAGATTGCAGATTTGTTTACTTCTGAATACTAGGGATGCGCACATAAAGATGATCTTGAAGTTTTGTCTCCAACTTACTTTTGTTTTGACAGTGAAGAGTCTTTGTGTAAAAATTCTTATGACTCCCTGTGTATTTCTTGGAATGATGGTGATACTTTTGGTGTTGATCAAAAGTCTACTTCCATTCGGGATGAGGTATGTGATTTTGAAATTTCTAATTCGTGTAAAGAAGACATTTGTTTGCATAACAAGGATGATAGAAGTCCAGTTTTTATTGGTTCACATATATATGATATGGAGGATATGAGTCATGATCCAATGTTGTCTCCGAATAGAGATATTGAAGAGGTGCAAAAGGTTTCTAATTTGTTTTCCTCAAACAACAGTGATATGACAGAGTTTTTTTGTGTTTCAAGAGAAGCACTTTGATTGTGAAATTTTTATATAGCTGGGAGAGTGTTTCATAATACATAACAGTGAGAGAGATAATAAATAATTTTTCATTAAATATGTATGCATTTTGTATGCTGGTAGAGATTTGTCTGATGATGAAGATTATAAATTATAGAATGGTGAATGGATTTTGAGCCAAGCTGAGCATAGTGATTCTGTAAAAACTTTCAATGATAGGAAAGATCACATTTGTGTCTTCAAGAGAAATTTGATGAACTCAAAACAAAACCAGGTATTTGACAGGGGAAAGTATGATTGGAGTTTCAAATTGTAACAACTCAGATAGGAGAAATTAAAATACAGAGGATTGAGGGTTGCTAGTGCATGAACAACTCTTGCTTATCCTCTTTAAAATTCTTTTCCATGCACAGTATTTTAGGGTTCTGGTTCACCTCCATTTTCCATTCATTTTGCATCCATTCCATCTTGCTTTCTGTCCATTTCCATTATGCTCATTTCGTGTTTGGTCTAGTCTGCTCACCCAATGATTCTGGATCCTTGGAATGACATGACTATCATTCATCTCCAGACAGAGCCACTGTTGGAACTGTAAAAATTTGATGTTTTTACATGTTGATTTACCTCATAAATTTCTTGATTTGGTCCTACCATATGCATATTTCATCTATAGTTTGCCATATTGCCTCATTGAATCAATCGAGTTATGCATTTTTCATGTCTGGGTCCATGTCGGCATAGGTTCTTTACTGTCTCCCCGACCCATGTTGCTTGTGAGTTAACATTCGTTTGTTGCAGGTGTTTCGGCAAGACCTTTTCTCTGTTACAACAACTGGATTTTTCCTATGGGTGGCTATCGGCATGACATTCATGCTATTTCCGTGATCGAGGATGGGCATATTGGCATGAGTTTGGCCATCAGGCTGAGGTCTTAGCAATTTCTAATTGTCTTGGTGACTGACAACTGATGGATGCATGTCGGGGGCAGTCATGGCTCTCATTGTAAGGTCTTGGTGAGTGACCTTCGGTCTCGCCGACCTTACACATGGATTCTCTTTGAATATACTTTTGGTGAGACTATGGTGGATTCAAAGTAAGTCTCGACGAATGCGAGAGTGTCTCATTAATGAGACATATGTGGAATCTATCGGCATAAGGTTTGTGGTGTCTCGCCGAATGACATTTGGGTTTCGTTTTAGCCAAGCATGAGTTTGTGGCAGGAGGTCATAACAAAAAGGTCAAGTCTTGCTGACAAGTAACGAGTGGCTTTCGGCGAGAGCTTTGGTTTCTCTTGGCAATCTTGGTGTGCTCGGTTGTTTCGGTGTAACAAAACATTCTACAAGACGTCTCACCGAGGGTTGGAGGTTATGGCGACAGAGGATCCTCGTCGGTAGGAAAAGTCTTATGTCTTGGCAACTTGAACATGATTGAAGACTTTCGGTGAAACATTGTTATCTACAAGAGGTCCCCCTGATAGATGGAAGCTACGGCGATAGTGAATAAAAAAAAGGGAGCATTTCGATATGATGATTCTTGTGTCTGAGTGATTAGAAAAAATGTAACACATATGTGCTCTCAGTATGACTAAGGGTTTTCGATATGATATCTCCACGACTCAGGTGGTCACGGCCATTAACAGAGGAAGCGGGCAGATAGTGATTAACGTTATTTTTCCTTTGACATACTTACAGGATGTCCTGGCGACTGTTCCATTGATGATTAATATTCAAACAATATGGGCCGACATATGGAATTTTAACCATTGCAGGCCAACTTGGTTTTTGCCCGAATTCTACGATGGCCGACATGGTTTTCCAATTTAATTTATTTTCCTAAATGCTGGTGTATAAATATGCACCCCAATTGTAATTGAAACATCATGATATTTTAGATTACATACAGTAGATTAGGAATGGCTACAATAGAATAATTTCTCTTATCAGAGATTATGTGCATGTGTTAAAATGGCGAGGTCAATGGAAATCAACTGGTGTGGTAGGTTATTTCTGGTGTCAATTGTATGTTGAACTTATTGAAAAGTATTGCTGAAGCTGTCTCCAAGTTGATTCTTTCTGGTTGTTTAAATTGATGTAACAAGTTTACTTTCGGTTTATCAGTGTACATTTGCTATATTTGTGTGATTAATTGGCTCGTTCTCTCAAGTAGAGATTAAATCCTTTTCGTTGATCAT
This sequence comes from Sequoia sempervirens, assembly GCA_007258455.2. Taxonomy (NCBI): domain Eukaryota; kingdom Viridiplantae; phylum Streptophyta; class Pinopsida; order Cupressales; family Cupressaceae; genus Sequoia; species Sequoia sempervirens. The sequence continues at coordinate 23,394 of VDFB02070228.1, read as the reverse complement.
AGTAATCAAGAAGATTCATTTGGATTATTAAAGAAGAGCTCAGTGGTCATAGTCTTGCATTTTTTATACAAGTTATGAACAAATCATATGCCTACAATTTGATTTTCTACCAGAATAAGTTGCCCACTTCTGTTTCATTTGACTCCGTATACCCAATAAGGCACTGGTCTCTACAATTTCATCATTTGAATTCATTCAGTTTCTTTACATCTGTTTATTAAGCATTTTAGGATTTTAGATTAGAAGATTGCTATCAAGTTGGATTTCATTTGTTCATTGTCATCTACCATTGTGGACAAAGTATTTTAGAGGGATAATCATATGATAAGTCTGCTCAATTCAAAAGGTACACTCGCCTGGGTTTAGCAGCACCTAAAGAGTAGAAGGTTGAGTTCTCTTGGCCTTGTCTGTTACCCTAAAGCATATCAAGAGATTGGCAGCCTCTTGAGGCATTCAACGTGCATTTTTGAGAGCTAACAAAGCATTTGTAGGAACCAAAGTTACAAAAGAAAGCAAAAAAATAGAGGAAGAGAAAAGAGATGAGGCAAATAGAGAAAGAGATGGAAGAACTGAAGCAAGCTATAGAAAGAGTAGAATTTTAGTTCCAAATGGAGATGGAACAATTGTATAGACAAGCATTTAGTTTGCATTTGATAGTGAAAAAGAAAGTGGTATGGCCTATTCAGAAGATAGTCAAAAGGAGAAGAAGAAAAATGAAGATGAAAGAGAAAGAAGAAGAGTTTCAAGATGCAAAAGAAGAATTCAAGGGTGAAGATGGTACAACCATTCCAGAGCATGAAGGTGAATACAAAGCAGAGATCAAGGACCTGATCTCAGGGGAAGGAGATATTGAGTTGGTGTCAAGATTGGATGAAGAAATGATCAAGGATGAATTGGTCTTGGAGATTTGCAAAGAGTTGAAGAAAGATGGAGGTATTGTGGTAGCAATAGTGTATCATTTCTTTGTTATGCTAATATTTTGGATAGAGAAAAAATTGTAGATCAAGATGCAGTAGTCTAAAGGGGGACAAAAGGAGATTGGAACATTTCAGGGCATGAATAAGCAGATTCACAAAGATAAGACAAGATGGAAGCATGTTGGCATCAATTGACCAAATAACACCAAAGGTAAAGATGAAGTTTGCAGGGCATAAAATACTACAAGGGGGAGAATTAATGATAAGGCTTGGTACATTCAATCCAAGAGGTCTTGGAATTATTTTTGGCCAGAGAGAATGGTGTAGGTACACCCTTGCATGAACATGCCTCCATGAGGCAACTTCTAGGTCTTGATGTAAAAATGATGTCCTAAGGTTGTAATAAGGTATATTATGCCATTTTAAGTTTTGCTTTAGGGTCTAGATAGTCATTTTAAGGGCATTGGGCATTAAATGTTAAAGTTGAAAAATTGACAAAAGTTGTCAATACAAAATTGTAAAAATGCAACAAAAAGAAAAATGAAGGAATGTGAAGGGTCAAGGTAGTTGGAGAGTTAGTTTTAGGCATTGGATTGGATTTATAAAGAAATTTTGTAACCTCACATACTTCGAGGAAGGTTGGGGAATCATTTAGGAGTGTGGATATTAATGAAAAGTTTAGATTTTATGTTATTTTCCAGCATTTTCATGGTTTCAGGCCATTGTACGACCATATTTTATGCTCAAAAACTCTGCTCCTCCATTGATAGTTAAAGCCCTATGAATATATTTTATTTTTCACTTGGTTTAATTTAAATCCATTAAGATTTGTGAAAGCTATTGGCAATTTAGTCTAGGCGGGTAAAACCCTCTACTAGGCTAAACAGTGGGCACCTAAAATTAAGTTTCTCTCAATTCCACTATGGGAATCACCTAAAAATTGGTGAGATGAAAGATTAAAGTGTATTTTAAAAGATCTTAAAGTTGCAGAGTTTTTGGTTAATGTTTTGGGCTGATTTAATGATGCCCTAGTTTGTAAATGGTGGGAAAAAGACTGGTAAACAGTGTACAGGGGTGTCTTAATGAGTTTTGATAGTGGAATATGAATCCTTGTGTAATATTATTTTGTAATGGTGTATGGGTGTATTTAAATCCCTTGTCTATTTGGGTTTGGTCAAATAATGAGTCTTGAGTCATATATTGATGATTGCCTTGTCATGGCAGAGTTGACACAGTCCTAAATAGGATAATATTTGTAAAGTTTGTAGTCTTTCATATTGAGTGACCAGAAGAGGGTTCAATTATGAAGTCTTATAGGCCTTTGAACCTAGTTAAGAGTTGAAGGGAGACTTTGTTGTTGTATGTCAAAAATTGATTGATTAAAGGAAGCCAAATTAGGCCGGTTAGGATAGTCCATTTGGAAAGTTCTCATGTTTGAGATGTCAAGGTTGGGAATTGGGTTGAGTCTATTATTCTAATGTTTTTTTAAGATTTTTGAAGAATCTACAAAAATTTTATGCCTTTATCTTAGTTTGGTGTCCTAAAATTAAGAGTTTTGTGAATGGAGGATGAGTCCTAGTTGCTAGGACAACAAGATTTGGTTGTGTTCTTGTCAAGTTGAGTTTTGGTTGAGAGGTTTGTGGTCTTGTACCATCATCATGTATTCATAGAGTCCAGCCAAGGGATGCCCAACCTTTCTCTAAATAAATATGATAATGAGATCACAACAAATGGAACATCCATAGACTTAGGACCAACTAAAACTAACAAGGAAATAGAGCCCATAGGGGTGATAGAAGACCCATTATGAGTGCAAAGGGTGATTTTTGATTCATCATATTTCTCCTCATGCATATTTTTGATAAATAAGGCCTCCTTTGTGATAAAATTTACTTAGCTCAATGGGTCAACCATAACACCAGTTATGATGTTACTATCGATTCGAGTGGGAACAGATAATGGAGAGGTCGCCTTGTTTAAGGGAAAATCATGTGAGGTGAATGTAATGTTAGGAACATAATTCACATATTATGAAAGAGGAATATGAGTGATTGAGACCACATTCACATATTCAGATGGGGAAGGATCAAAAGTAGATGAAGGAGTGACCAAGTTCATGGAGTACGATGGGGATGGATCTGTGTATATATGTAGTTGCTTGTTAGGCTTGGATATATTTTTTTAGAATTATAATTTCTACCATTGAGGTAGATGGTCTTGTCATCGACAAGGTCTTGAATCACATGATGCAAGAGCCCACATATTTCGGTATCATATCCAACAATGTAATGAAATTGCTAGAACTTTTGGGAGTTGTACCACTAAGGATATGGCTTAGACAATGGTCAAATCTCAAGAAATGTTATAACTTTATCTTTTAATAATTTTTGCAAGACACTAGTCTATCATTTTTATAATTTAGTGAAATTTTTGTTGTGTCTTATATTATTTTTATCAGATAGAGAAAATACAACGTAAATCATGGCCTTGTTCTTTCTTGAGACTGTCACAACCAACAGGCCATCCTGATAGGAGTGTGAGGATGATTTCCCGTACTGAACAATTGCTTTATGGTATTCTCTCAAAGAAACACACATATGCACAAAAGAAGGAAACTTCATTAAAATAAACTTCTCTTGAAGCATAGGTTGGAAGTTCCCAATAAGAACCTTTTGTATATCAGAGTTAGGAAAAGGATAGGAAATTTGAGCAAAAATAGCCTAATACCAAGCTATAAGGCTAGTCAACTTCTTGTGGGTTCCCTACTTAGATCGAATGAGAGATCATTGAAGGTGATCTTCAACTTGATTTTGGCTTGGAATTTTTGGAGAAATTGGTTGAATAGCTGGTCAAAAGAGAAAATAGAATTGTCATTTAAAGCACAATACCATTACAAGGTAGTGTCCTTGAGAGAACACGTGAATAACTTAGCCAAAAAAGCATCATTATGAAATAAATTAGTAAATAACACATTGAAGGATGAGACATACATCCATGAGTCCATATAGCCATTATAATTTTCAAACTTAGGGATTTCCACCCCTTAAGGAATAGGGATATTGAGAATGGAAACAGAAATAGGACTTTAATGATGGAAAGGCTAGAACATAGGATGGGAAGAAGAACTGGTCAAACTTTCTAACTAATTTCACGTGTGCCTGATGTTTTGTAGTAGAGAATTAAGCACTAGATCAATAAAAGAGGTATGACCAAAGGGACCTCTAGAAGGACCACCAACACCCACACCAATAGAGCCTCTAGCATCGATACTTATTGAGGAATCAACACCAGATCCATAAACACAAACACTCTACGTCTTAGGTTGGTTTATTGGTTGAGTAAGAAGTAGGATTCAATATCATTATCTACTATAGACGTAGAGTACATTGCAACAACATCATGCTACAAACAGGTGTTATGGATGAAGCAAATATTGAAGGATATTAGAGCATCATATGATGAACCTATTTCTATCTTGGTTGATAATATAAGTGCTATCAATATTTCAAAGAACCCAATAATGCATTCAAGAATAAAACATATCTCTATCTAATATCACTTGGTCACCAAAAAAGAAACCCTTCTACTTTTCCTAACTCGTTTGGACTCTCCTTGTGATTTTGGCTTAATATTGCCTTGATTTAATGTTGTAATGTGGACAACACATTCACATTAGGTCTTGGGCCCTTGTGAACTAAAAAATACTTAAATGGTACCTTACCTAAGTGTTGTAAAGTGTTGTAACACTTTCACACTTTTCTAGGGTCTTGTTAATGCATTTAACCTAAGTAACCTCTTTTCAACATTTACCAAACCTTATTTCAAAGTGTTGTAACTCACTTTCACACTTTCCCAGGTTTGTCATTAATAATTGGGCTTTCTTATGTTTTAATTGGCCTCATTTTGCATCCACAAACCTTATTTATGTGTATTTTTGAGAATAATCCCCACAAATGTCATTTAAAGCATCAAAATCCCAAAACCCACCTTAAATTCATAAGGTGGGAATCATTCACCATTATGGGTGAATGAGTCCCCTTAGGTGGGACCCATTCGCCTAGGGTGGCGAATGAGTCCCCTTTAACTCAAAATTCAAATTTTATTTAAAATTCTAGCAGGTTTTTATTCTCCAAGATCTAAGGTCGGCCTGTAGTGTTGTAATTTTGGGAATTATTGCATAATTGAGTATAAATACAAGGTATTTTCTCTCATTTTATCCTACCTAATCAAGAATTCACGTATTCATGCATATAATTTACAAGAGTATTTGAGCATTCATAAGTGAATTCAAGTCATTTCAAGGGCATATTTTCAAGCATTCAAGAGCTTCTTCAAGTGTCATTCATCATGTAAAATATTGTTTGCATCATGTTCTTTTAGAGCTAACATTTGTGATGTAGGATTGTGTGATTCAAGCAAGCATTGCATCAACATCAAGCAAGAGTCAAAGTATACATCTATTGGAGCCATCACTTACATGTTTGAAACACTTTATTACAAGGGATTGGTGAGTCACAACATCATTACTTGTTCATTCATCATTCTCTATTCTATTTCATTTTATTTCAAGGGTTTAATTACCAACAAGGGGTTTGAACAAAACCCCTATTCACTAACCCCACAACATTTTCCCCTCTCTTTGCATGTGATTTGCAGGTCTAGAATGCAGATTTATCAAAGAGAAAGATTGGAAAAGTGGTCATCAAGTTGTCAAAGCAATTCAAAGTTGTAAAAGTTGCAAACAAGCCTTCGAGAAGGACTACAGGCTAAATTTTATAGTTTCAGACCCGAATCTATATTAGGAACAACCGAGAATATTAAGAGCTACAAAATATCATTTTGAATTTTCAAAAATCTAGAAGTGGATTGATTCACCACTATTGGAAACTGAGTCCCACTTCCCAAGCCTAAATAATATTTTTGCAGATCTAAGTACCCATTTGTTTGAAACCTGTTCTGGCACAATTTTCCTGAAACTGGACTGATTTGCCTAGCTTGGCATATAAGTCCTAGTTAGCATAAACAATAGGTTTTTCAAGATTGCAGACCTCCATTCTTCCTCCTTCAGTTTCCCAGGTGCACATTTCCAATTTCATTTGCATTTTTAGGTCTTTTTGCATATCACACTGTGTTTTCAAAAAAATGTATTTTCCAAGTTTACAGTTGGTGGTGAACCCATTTCTTGTCTCAATTATCTCCAAGGATAACTTATAGTCAGATCTCTCACATCCTTCATTGGGTTGATATCTCTAAAGTGTCCTTCAATGTGAATATTGCAAAATCGAATCCCTCTCCTTGTATCCATTTTGTGAACAAGGAAGTGAAGCATCCATTTCCAGTGTTCACATTTTGGTGAACCCAACTTTTGAACATCATAATTCTGATTTGGAGTGCATTTACATTCTAGATTTAGCTTGCACTAACATTGCATTGCATTTTCCATTAAGTTAATTTGCATTCTAGGGTTTCAAAATTTGCATTAGTGAAAAGCTCATTTAGCTTGTATTATTGCATTTAATTTCATTTAAAATCAGTAAAATTCTTCATTTTCATCTCAGATTAGTATAAAAAAAATAAAAAACATAAAATTCAATTCAAAAATTCTGAAAATTTTCAAAAAATAGTACCAGGACTCATTCGCCACCTTGGGCGAGTCAGTCCCATTGCATATTTTCACTGCATTTTCTGGCATTTAATCTTCATTTTCTAAGTTCCTATTTGTTGTTGTTACTTTTTTGTTTCTATTTGTAGACTTTCTATTTCATTCAATTCATTGCATTTAGCTTAATTTCAGTCATCTTGTGCATTACTTAAAATCAAAATTGCATTTACAACATTATTGCATAATTTAGACTCTAAAACTTACATCATGGAATGTGCTTCAACAAGCTTTGGATTCCATTAAAGTCCTTAGTGGATGTTTCAAGTTGTGCCTTTGGAAATGACCCTAATGACATTGAACTCACTCATGCTCCTTGAACTCCTAATGCATGTCCTCTTCATGATGTTGACATCATTAGAGAAGATGATGACAACATGAATAGGTTCCTAAATGATTGTATTGATAACCTTGAGGCCAACTCATCCTTCTATACATCCATGCATGAACCAAATCCTCCTACAATACCACCTCTTGAGATGTTCGGTTACTTACATCCTAAAATAAAAGTTGAATCTAAGTTCCCTACAACAAGTGAACCTAGTTCCTCTAGACAAGCAAACACTCAACCACTTTATGATAACAAAGTAACAAACACTCCTATCAATCTTGAAGAAACATATGGAAAAGGTTTCACAATCTTGAGCAAACAAGGATGTGATACAAGTGACCATGAAATTCATTAACTTCTAGAGAAAAAACTGATGGATGAAAACACAAAGGGGTTAGGATATCAAGATCCCTCTCATAACAACAAGCCTCCTAGAGAATATCTAAGGCTCCAAGATGATGGCACGGTGATCTTTGATTCCCCTCTCGATCTAAATTTCCTCCTTCCTAGAGAACAACCATTGATTAATACCAATGAAAAGGATGAGAGGATCACTTTAGGCCCTCCTTCAATTAGAGAAAAGGGTGAATCTAGCAAACACAAGAGGCCTTACAAGTTAGAAAAACTAAAGTCTCCTTGCCCACCACCTAAAAGTGAACGAAAATTACAAATTCTTCTTAACCAAGGATTAATATTATTACCACCTATGAACTGACTTGTGCTATATCCTAAAGATGCAAAAGTTCCACATTGTGCATATCATCGAGTTCTTGGATATAGTACTGATTAGTGTCATGCATTGAAAGAAATATTGAGCAAGTATCACTTTGATGGCAATAATTGCTATCTAGTGATCGCATAACATACTCTCTTACTCATTTTCATGTAATAGCTATAGAATGTCACATTTCTCACTATTACATGAACTTTCCCATCACCTACCTCGGCTCATTCTTGTCTCACACTTAGTGGGGGAAAGCAATTGTTAGCCTTGTCCTAATAATGCATTTGTCATTGTCCCTTTGGTTTGTCATCTACCTTCCGCTTATACAGACTGAGATTGGGAGGTAGATGAATTGCTCATAGGTTGACTCACATTTTCCTTATTAGTCTTTTTCATTTTATTTTTTATTTTGTGTTCTTGCATGTGCATAATGTGATCCCTCGTGACATTGTGTTTGATGTTCTCTCTCTTTGTGACATTCCTCTATTTGTGCCTTCATTCTTCTCTATTTTGTGCATCACTTTTGCCTTTTCATATTTATCTTTTTTTTGTGTTTTCCTTTTGTGGATGACACAAGGCATCAAGACATTCATGTCTCCTTCATGTTGACCCAAAAAGAATTTCTTTTTCTTTGCCTTTCCATTTTATCTTTATCTTTTTCTTGTGTTTTCCTTTTGGGGATGACGCAAGGCATCGAGATATTCATGTCTCTTTCATGTTGACTCAAAAGGATTTCTTTTTCTTTTCCTTTTCATTTTATGTTTATCTTTTTCTTGTGTTTTCCTTTTGGGGATGATGCAAGGCATCGAGACATTCATGTTCACCCAAAAGCTTTTTCCTTTTTCTTTTTCATTTTTCTTGTGTTTTCTCTTTTGGGGATGATGCAAGGCATCAAGACACACTATGTCTCTTCCATGTTGACACAAAAAGGTTTTTCTTTGTTTTCACTCTCTTTGTGTCATTCTTCCAATTCTATTTGTATTTGGGGAATGATTACAATTTTGAGCTCTCTAAAAAAATTATAGCAAAGAACATATTGACCCCAAATCCATAGATCCCTTATGTGTTTGGTGTTTCCATTTTGGGGGCAACCCTTTTTATTTTCTTTTTCTCTTGCATGATGCAACTTTACTTGAAAACATATGACTTGGCATAGGGATTTCCTAGTTGGCTCTCATGTCTTTCTTCTTATTTGCATTTTTCATTTGATCGGTCCTCTCTTGGAGACATTAGGCACACTGTTCCCTAAGTTAAGACCTTGCATGAACTAAGCAAGACTCCTTTGAACATTCTTTGCATGTTGCATTTTGCATTTATTGTTATATGGCCACTTGCATAACAAAGCTTGCATGCTGTGGAGCCATCACATTTGTTCATGAGCTCCAAGCATAAAAAGTTTTGCTCATTTCATGATGCTCAAAAAGTCATTTTTTGTGGCACCTTATTAAAGTTATTAGGAGGTATAACTTTGGTATGGTTGAGCTGGAAGCCCATTCTGATGCATGACTTTCCCCATAGCCACTTGCATGTGTGTGAGTGCATACCAACCATGAGTGTCTCTTTCTCACCTTTTAGGCCTTCTCACCTGGTGGACAACCATGAGTTCTATCGCCTTAGAGTGAGTATGTGTTTTTCGGACAAACGACCTAGATCTGATCCACATTGTGTTGGAAAAATGGTCGAAGCTTGATCAGATTCTTTTTATTTCACCTTTTCTCTTCATCTTTGGCATTGTATGATCAACCTTTTTGTTGTTCTTGATATCATTTTCATTTTTGTTCCTTTGTGCTTATGTTGGCTTGACATGGGATCCTGATCCTGGGGGCTTGATCATGCTCTTGACCGTTGTCATCCCATCTTGCTAGAGTTGGTACATTTGAACCCCTCTTGATGCACATTGGTCTACTTTAGTGTGAGTTTGAAGTAGGTTCATCCTCTCACTAAAGTGGGGGCTTAATGTGGTCACCGAAAAAGTAACCCTTCTACTTTTTCTGACTTTTTTGGAACCTCCTTGTGATTTTGGCTTAATATTACCTTGATTTAATATTGTAATGTGGATAACATATTCAAATTAGGTCTTGGGCCCTTTTGAACTAAAAAAGACTTAAATGGTACCTTACCCAAGTGTTGTAACATATTTTCACACATTTCTAGGGTTTTGTTAATGTATTTCACCTAAATAACCTCTTTTCATCATTTACCAAGCCTTATTTCAAAGTGTTGTAAAGTGTTGTAACACACTTTCACACTTTCCTAAGTCTTTCATTAATAATTGGGCTTTCTTATGCTTTAATTGGCCCCATTTTGCATCCATGGGCCTTATTTATGTGTATTTTTTAGAATAATCCTAACAAGTATCATTTAAATCATCAAAATCTTGAAACCCAACTTAAATTCCTAAGGTGGGACCCATTTGCCTAGGGTGGAAAATGAGTCCCCTTTAACTCAAAATTCAAATTTTATTTAAAATTCTGGCGGGTTTTTATTCTCCAAGATCTAAGGTCGGCCTTTAATATAGTGTTGTAATTTTGGGAATTATTGCATATTTGAGTATAAATACAAGGCCCTTTCTCTCATTTCATCCTACCTAGAATCACAAATTCAAGTATTCATGCATATAGTTTACAAAGAGAATTTGAGAATTCATAAGAGAATTCAAGGCATTTCAAGGGCATATTTTCAAGCATTCAATAGCTTCTTCAAGTTTCATTCATCATGTCAAATATTATTTGCATCATGTTGTTTTAGAGCTAACATTTGTGATGTAGGATTGTGTGATTCAAGCAAGCATTGCAACAACTTCAAGCAAGATTCAAAGTATACATCCATTGGAGTGATCACTTACATGTTTACAACACTTTATTACAAGGAATTGGTGAGTTGCAACATCATTACTTGTTCATTCATCATTCTCTATTCTACTTCATTTTATTTCAAGGGTTTAATTACCAACAAGGGGTTTGACCAAGGCAAACCCCTATTCACTAACTCCACAACATTTTCCCCTCTCCTTGCATGTGATTTGTAGATCATCTAGGTTGTAGATTTATTAAAGAGAAATATTGGAAAAGTGGTCATCAAGTTGTCAAAGCAATTCAAATTTTTCAAAGCCGCAAACAAGCCTTGGAGAAGGTCTATAGGCTGAATTTTGTAGTTTTAGACCCAGATCTATATCAGGAACACCAGAGCAGACTGAGAGCTACAAAATCCCATTTTGAATTTCTAGAAATCCAGAAGTGGAATTATTTACCAATATTGGAAAATGAGTGCCACTACCCAAGCCTAAACAATATTTTTGTAGATCTGAGTACTCACTTGTTCGAAACCTGTTTTGGCACAGTTTTCCCGAAACTTGATTGATTCACCCAGCTTGGCGTATGACTTGAAATCAACATAAACAATAGGTTTTTTAGGATTCTAGACCTCTATTCTACCTCCTTTAGTTTCACTAGTGCACATTTCTAGTTTCATAATTTTCTATTACATTCTACTTGCATTTTTAGGTCTTTTTGCATATCACACCGTGTTTTCAATTTTTTTGTATTTTCCAAGTTTACAGTTGGTGGTGAACCCCTTTCTTGTCTCAATTATCTCCAAGGATACCTTATTGTCATATCTTTCACATCCTTCATTGGGTTGAGATCTCTAAAGTGTCCTTGAATGTGAATATTGCAAAATTGGATCCCTCTCCTTGTATCCATTTTGTGAACAAGGAAGTGAAACATCCATTTCCAATGTCCACACTTTCTAAGGGAGAAAGTTACAAAGAATGAGGTGAAGATGGAGTATGTTCCTATAAAGGATCAAGTTATAGATATTTTCACCAAGGCTCTTCCTAAAGATATATTTGAGTATCTCCAACAGAGGTTACTGCCCCTCCTTTCAAATAGATGCATAAGTTGGCACATCTATCAAGGTGAGAATTCAAGATACTTTCTTTGTCCTAGACTGATGATAAAGACTACCTATCAATGGGAGTAGGTATTAGTTTTTTTGTTTGGTATAGTTAGGGGGAGAATATATCGTGCCCCTAAAGGGTAGAGAGAGATGAAAAGTAAGAGTAGTGAAGAATGAGCAATGTAGTAAGTGTAGTAGTGAGAATTATATGAAGAAGAGTAGTGGAGAGAGAGAAGTAGCTAGTTGGTGTTGCCTAAAGAGAAATGTGCAAGTGTTTTCAAAGGGAAATATGTTTTCCTTTTCCATTGATGTTAAAGGGGGAGAGTATGATATGAAAATCATAGGGGGAGAGTGATGTTTGAAGAAATCCTCATGATAAGGGGGAGAATACAAAGAGGGAGAGAATAGTGTCTAAAAGATACAAAGAAAATAAGTGTAAGAGATTCCCTAGAAAGAGGGAGTGTTGCTTGATGTAGAGTTATTTTTGTTGTTGATGGTTTTTTAGAGTTGGTGTTGTCATCAATGACAAAGGGGGAGATTGTTTCAAGTATGTTGTAGGTGTTATCATTGATGTTAACCTCCACTATGATATGGAAGATTGTTGTAGTGTTGTCATTCATGTTAGTAGTGAGTGTGTTGTACTATGTTGTCTTTAGTGTTGTCACTGATGTCAAAATCTATTATGGTGTTAAGAAGATACTGTAGATGGGGAGATTTTTATACATTGCAAGTATTGTAGTTATGTTGAAGAGATGTTTGTGGTGTTGCTGATGCAACTAGTTCACTTGGTTTCCAAGTTCTTTTGAGAAAATTTGAATAAAAGAGTGTGTAGTGTAAAAGAGGTGTGTTTAGTGTTCTCCGCATTTCTTCATGGTTGAAGATATACTTGTGCAATTTGAATGTGTTGATTAGAGGTGTTAATCCAGAGTTTCAGGTTTTGAATTGTGTGACAATGAAAGATGCATTTGATAGTGTGTTCGTCTATGAAGAAGGTTGTCTGGGAGAAATGAGATTGCTCCGCATTTCTCCCCAGTTACATTTCTTGTCTTGCGGATTTGGGAACATGATTTTACTATATGTATTTATCTTCCCTTGGAGTTTGGAGTATTGAGTTACTCCACAATCTTGATTCATGTGTTGAAGTTTAGTAGAAGTGTGTCTAGTTGTACAAAATGAAAGTATTCTTTGTTTCAGGTGGTTGCAATAGTGTTGCAATGTAGTATGTTGATGCCAAAATATTCTAGGATATTGTGTGGATGTTGTGGAGTGTTTCTTTGTGGTCCACATATATTTTTTAGACCTGAAGAGGCATGTATATGGTCGCTTGTTAGGTTTAGCTAACATAGTGTGCTATCACTAATCGCAGAGGTTGTTTGTTGTTTTTGGAAGCGTATTGCTACATTTCGATGTATATTTGGATCCTAATTAACCTATGGCTTGGTATGCCTTCACTTTTTTCATCATGTAAGAGTTTGGTGTTGACCTATTTTGGTCTTGCACATTTGAGGTGAATACATTTCATTAAGGTCAACCTAATAAGGTTGTTTAGGTCATGGATGGTATAAATTAAAGGTGAATTGTTGGAGATGATTGTAAGGTGTGGTGAGATGTGAATTTGATCAAGTTTAGTGATTTGAGTGTGATCATAATTCCTATGAATTTTGATGCAATGAGTAGAAGGTGTCTACATTCTTAATGTGCTTGAAGTTTATGGAGATAGTGAGCCAAATGTTGTGAATGGCATTGAGTTGTAGTGGCAGATTCTTCTTGTTTCTTTGAGATAGTGAATATCTCTACAACAATTTCTTCTATTCTTCTTTCTTCTGGGTAGTGAGCCACCCAACAATGAGCCTTTCTTCTTTATTGGGTAGTGAGCCCTTGGCGGTGAGCCTAATTGTATTTGGTGTTGTTATTCATATATATATGAGCTTATCCTCACCATGCTTTTTCCCTACTTAGGTTCCTCCATGTAAATCTGGTGTTCTTTTGTGTTATGTTTGCATTGTTGTTTCACATGTTTACATTCTAAAAATGCTTATTAAGGGTTTAAATTTTGATAGGGGTTTCAAAAAGAATAGGCCAGTAGCTAATATCATCAATTGCTAAGAGGTAATGATTATTTTAGAGGTAGAAAAACTTAGTCAAGAGGCAAAAGTAGAGAGTTTATAGGAAAATATTTTAAATATAATAAATATGGTCATTGATATTATGAGTGTCTATAGAATCCTACAACAAACCAAGGGCGTGCACATATTATTGAAGATGAAGAGTAGAATGCAATATCACTTATTTATGAGGATGCACTTGAGTTTGGAGAGTCATTACTCATGAAAAGAGTCTTTCTAAAGCCTAACAAAGAAATTCAAGAGCTTTCTCAAAGAAATAAATTATTCGTAACCACATGCAAGAATAAAGGTAAATGTTTTAAGGTTATTATTGATTATAGTGGAAGTACTAACAATTAAGGTGGTTTTGATAGTCAAAACTTGGGTGGGGTTTTTGGTCCCAGATAAAAACAGGTTGTTTCTGGGCTTTGGGCCCATGCTTGTATATCCTTTGTAGCCTGTGTTGTCATGATAATATGTTAAGAGGCTGTTGTTGGGCTGCTGGTGCTATGTGAACTATTTTATGTAGCAGCTTGTTGTTGTTGGGCTGATTTATGCTTACTGGTGATCTCTTGTGTATCAATTGTCTTCTTTTGTAAAGGGTTTCGGGCCCCTTCAAAACCCATTTTTTATCCCTAATCAAAAAAACCTTTTTCCTATTGAAATGGTTGAGAAATTAGGCCTATATAAGACAAAACATCCAACTCTATATAAGGCACCAGGTCTTGGCTGCAAAAATGACATCAAGTTTTAGTAAATTAACAATGGAAAGTGGATATCCCCTTTTCACACTTAATTTGGGAATGATTAACATTGAAATGAACCTAATATTGCCTTGATCTAGTGTTGTAATGTGTTTTACACATTCAGATTAAGTTTAGGGCCCTTTAAAACTAAATAGACCTAATTTTGCATTAATTTAGGGTTGTAAAATGTATTTATTTACATCTTCACTCTAAGTTTTGGTCCCTCTTGCATTAATGGCCTTTACATCATCATTAACAGGCCCTTAGGACCCTTTATTTTCTATCCCCTTGACATTTCCTTAGCTTGAAAAACTAGGGTGGGACTCATATGTCACCTTGCACATCCTAGGTGATACCCATATGCCACCTTGCACATATTAGTCCTGTTTTAGGAATTTTTAGGGTCTTGAGTGGGAAATCGGGGTTTTGAATTCAAATTTCATGAATTTCTACATTTGGGATCTAATAAACGATAAATTAGATGAAGTGCCTATATAAAAAAGGTTTCAAATCATTATTTCACTAAGCAATCAAGAGTCAAGCATCCTAAGACTTCATAAGAGAATTATAGAGCATTCAAGAGCATTTCAAGAGAATTCAAGGGAAAAGTATTATATTTTTATTGCAACAATTCAAGATCCATCATCATGTCAAAGACATAGTGCATCAAGCATGTTGTTGAGCTAGTGTTGTGATGTACCATTCAAGATCCAAGTTAAGAATTTTTCCACATCTAGTTCAATATCAAGATCTACCTTCTTCATGGCCACTTCATGTTAGATTGCAGATCTATATTTTAAGACACCATTCAAGGTATCATTGTTCATGTTTCATTGTTTCATCATAAGGTAAATAATTACCTAAACAGGGTTTGACAAAGGAAAACCCCCACTCCCTAACAATCAACAAGTTTTTCTCTCTTTACATGTGTGATTGAAAATCTAGGTATTTTAGAGCTTGAAAATTCATTGAAGAGCAAGGTTGGAGAAAGTTGTCAAAGTTGGCACCTTACTTGCAAGATCACATAAAGTAACCTATAGGCTAGAATTCAAGCTTTCAGACCTGAAAATATTTCAAGAGAGGAGCTACAACAAATCACTAGAGGATACATGAGTTTTATCCAAACCATAATATTAGGACTAAATCAGCACCTTGGGTGTATGAGTCTTAGTACAAAACCTTTTCCAAATTTTTGGAAGATCTAGACTAGTCATTGAGAGATTCCAGTTCTTGCCCAAAAACCCTAGTTTGGGACAATCACCCAATATGGCGTATGAGTCCTAGTGAGCATCAAAAATATTTTTTGAGGGTTTTAGAGATTTTTTTGACCACATCTTTTTTCCAGACACTCCTATGTTCATTCTCAGTTTATTATCCTAATTTTTAGTTTCATTTCCTAGGTCATTTAGTTAAGTTTGGATGTTACTTTCATATCTTGTCTTTCCAAGCCTTTGCTTGGTGGTGAACTCCCTTTTGTATTTAATCACACCCCTAAGATACCTTATTGAAAATATATTTCCCTTATTGCATCCCTATATTTATATCTCTAAGGTTTCCTTGAATGAAATATAAGGGAATAGGCAGAAAGGTCCTAAACACCTTTCATGTGTTCCATCTCCTAAAAGGTGGAACCCCTATTTTCACCATCTCATTTTGGTGAACCTAGCCTTTAGAAAATATTATTTTCTGATTTGGAGTGCATTATAGTCCTTGATCTAGCTTAAATTAACTTTACATTAGGTCTTGCATTAGTTAATTTGCATCCAAGGTTTCTAAATCTTGCTTTTGTGAAAGTGCATATAGGTTACATTTTTACATCTTGCATCATTTAATTTCATTTTAAATCTTTAATTGCACATTGTTTAGACAACATACAAGTTAGAACCATTAGCATCAACTCACAATTGCTGAATTTGGTGCAAAAACCCTAATTTGGGACTTAGTCACCCATCTAGGCGATTTAGTCCCTATACAAGTTTTTTTTCTAGATTTTTTGGAATTTTGTGTTGTTTGTCTTTCACTGTTTGAACCCTTCAAAAACCCTAACTATGAATCATATTCCCCTATGGGTGATTCAGTCCCAGATCAGACTTGAAACTTCCTTTTAAAACATTTAAAACCTTGTTTCTGTACTTCTATTGGCTGTTGTTAGATTTCTATTTTAGATTGCTGAGTTTCTATTTCATTCATTTCATTAGATCTAGCTTAATTTGGTTTAGTTACTGCATTTCTTAATTTCAACATGGCATTTAAAAAATTTCATTTTCCAATTGTTTCATAGTGTAGTCAACAAATTACCTTATTTAGAATCTAAAAATTGCATTCACACATTTCACTTTAGGTCATTGCATTGCGCTTTATTTAAATCATTGTATACTTTAGATAGCTTAATTTTTCATTATAGAATGTTTCCTTTTAAGAGATGTGGTTTTGATATGGTTAAGAATGGATTGCATAAGTACAAAATCCCCTCTTATGAGTTTAATTTCGAGTACAACAATGAGGCCATCAAGAAACATGTTAGCCATCCTTCCACTATCTTTCCTAGTTATGAGAAAATCTTAGAGCAAGAGGATAAAACCATTGGCACAATCCTTAATATTACATTTCCTATCTCAAACCCTATTATCTCTCCCATTGGTGAGGATGATATGATACAAGAAGATACAAGCATAGACAATCATGAAAACCATAATTTTTCTTCTCCCAATACCTCTCCTATTAGTGACAAAGGTATCTTGGTGAAAGAAGATACAATCATTGAGAATCATGAGATTATTGATTGTCTCTCTCCTCCTCCCTCTTGGGAAGATATTATGACACAAGAATATGAGATCATAGATACATTTGTCAACATCATCATACCTAGTCTCCATTCATCCCTTGCTTGTGAGAATGTTTTAGTGAAAGAGGATGAAATCATAGATAACCATGACAATCAAATTTTTCCTTCTCCTAATATCCCTCCTTGATGAGAAGAAGATAGTTTGGTGTTAGAAGATGCATGATTGAGAGTCATGAGAATCTTGTTCCTCCCTTCCCTAATGTTCCTACCATTTGGAAGAATCTATTTGGTAAGCATGAAAGTCATAGTTGTCCTTCTCTTGACATTTCCTCTATTTCTGATGAAACTACTTTACAAAATATAACCATGGAATGTGATGGAAATATTAAAAGCTCCCCTACTAGGGTAGATATTATGGCACAAGAAAATGAGACCTTAGAGCAAAAGGATGAAATCATGGACAATCATAGCAATAAAATTGGGCCTTCTCCTAATATCTATACTATTGGTAAAGAAGATATTTTGATGTTAGAAAATCCAATTGATGAGAGCCATGAAAATCCCATTTGTCTGTCTCTTCCTAGGGAAAGCATTATTGAACAAGAGAATGCCATCATTGATAAACAAGACAATCCAACCATTGATCATTCTCCTACTTGTGCTGAATTCATTTTAGAAGAACCAACCTTTTAATGTCATGAACATCTATTTTGTAGTTCTCCTAAAAACTCTCCTATTAGGGAAAATATCATGGTGGAAGAAAATAAGAGCATTGATACAAACAATAGTGATTTGACTTCCTTAGATGATGGAAAAAAGATGACACTCAATTCCCCTTCATTAGAAAGACATCACACTAAAACCACTGAGGTTATGAAAGCAAAATTGTCTGTTAGATCCTCCTTGATTATTGGACCTCCTAAATACCATGTGGGACATCCTAAGAATCCTCTAATTCTTTACCCATCCCTCACAATGATTCTACAGTTAAAGGTCTAGATTCTACAGGTTAACAACTCTATCATCTTGCATTAATTGGAATGATTCCAGCTCTCTTGGGATTATCCACGTTGCATCTTCCACCAGTCTACCCTTCCATTTTACTAAATACTCACTACATTCTTTTCCCCTTGTCTTCCTAATCACTCTTGAATTCAAAATATCTTCAATCACTTGTCATGCTTTCTTGGGTAGTTGGTACTTCTATTTTTCTTGTAATGTTTTCTCTTCTTCTTTCCATTGTGATGTCTCTCCCTCATGGTAAGTATATAATTATGAAAAATTAAAAATTGGAGAGATTTCCAAACCTTTAGGTAGCTCCAACTTGTAGGCATTCGACGAAAACTTCTTGATGATCTTGTAAGGTCCAATATTCTTCCACTTGCGTTTGCTGTAGGCATGGACAAAAAATATTTCCTTTCGTAGGGGTGCCACCATATCTCCCACTTCAAAATTCCTTTCTCTCCTCTTTAAATCAACCTTCTCTTTATATTGTTGGCTACTCCAATTAAGTTTTCCTCTCATTTGCTAATGCAAATCTTGATTATATTTGGAAAACTCTTCTCCTTCAACACTTCTCTTGGATCCCTCATTATTTGGAAGCCCCCTCAATTCTAAAATACCTATAGGACAATTCCCATATACAATATTATATGTAGTCTTACCTTGTGTTCATGGTAGTCCAAGCACAAAATTCATGCTGACATCTTCCCATGGTTTCTCCGGTATGGGTAATGGCTGATATAAGCTTGTATTTTGACTCCCTCCTTTGGCATGTATTGAAAAAATTGACATCCTTTCACAATTTTTTTGATTTCAACCCTCATATTTTGCCAAAAATATCTTTCACTAAGCTGGTCCATTGTCTTATCAGCTCCAAAATGTCTAGCTAAACCACCACAATGTTTTCCTCTTATAAAATTCTGGCTCACTGATCCTTGAGGTATGCAAATTTTTTGTCCTTTGAACAATAGTCTAGCTTGTATAAAATAATCCATCCAAGGTTTTCTATCAACATTAGTAGGCTCCATACATGTTGTCCATGCATCCTTAAAATCCAAAACATCTTTGTGTAACTCTTTAATGGCATCAAACCTAATTAATTCAACTCTTATTTTAGTTAACAATGCAACACTCCTACTCAATGCATCCTTCCTTATCCTAATTTGATGATATCCCCTCTTTAAATAATTTTTTGTAATCTAGCCTTTCCCAAAAAATCCATGAGATCATCCATTCTTGGTAAAGGAAAACAATACCTTATTGTATTTTGTTCATGGCTCTTGATTCTGTGCATATTATCCATTCACCATCCTTCTTTGGTGCTAGCATAGTTGGTATTGCGCATGGGCTAAGGATTTCTCTAATCAGTCATCTTTCCAAAATTGCTACACTTGCTTGTTCACCTCTTCATTTTTTTTAGGTGTCAACCTATAGGCTACCTTGTTGGGTAAACTTACCCCTAGAACCAAATCAATATGATGGTTGATGCTCCTCATAGGTGGTAATCCTTTTGGTAAATCCTTGGACACAATTTCATCAAATTCTACCGAGAAACCCTTTACTTCTAAAGGCATGTCACTATTGTCATTTGCGACATCTACTTGTAGCTCCTTGGTAACTACTGTAAAACACATTTTTCCCTTTAATCTCTTTCATGAATTTCTTCCCTATCACTAGCAGTGTTCTTGAACCACTTTCCAACTCTTCTTCCTTGGTTGTCAATGGTGTAAGAGTATATTTTCTCCCATTTTTCTCCAATGTATAAGTTTTTTCTCTCCCATTATGGATTTACTTCATATCAATCTACCATGACCTCCCTAAGAGTGACATATATCCATGGGCATGTTCATTATTTTATGGTCGTATGGGTGCCAACGTGCTCGAGATACACCAGCATGCCACATTGACGTCCCAGAACTGTGCTGCCGTCCTCAGAAAGAGAACTATCTCAGGCACGATACCAACTCCAAAAAATAGCTTGCCTAGCCTAAACTAATGTTCAAATTTGTAGAGTGGTTGAGGCACCTTATAGTCCTCATCATTCTTGATCCTTATTCCCAAAACATCCATTTAAAGTGAGGTAAGTTATGGAAACCCTTTGCTCTCGGGTCTTCGTGACCTAGGGCCTTGATATGGTTGGTCACCCTCTCTTACAGGATGTTTTCCATATGCTGCTAGGTAGACCATGGCGATATGATAGTAGGGAAGTCCATGATGGTAGGAAAAACACCTATGTCATAGAGAAGGATGAGGTCTCTTACACTTTGACACCTTTGAAGGATGAAAGCCAAGATCAACAAGTGGGATAGAGTGTGATGAATGTAGGAGAGAAAGAGTTCATCAAGACCATGGAAGATGAACAAATGGGCTTTGCAATCACAGTCAAACCTAAATCTATTGTGACAACAATAAAGATCAATGATTTTCCTTTGGAGATTCAGGATTTTCTCAAGAAACATGCCTCCAATCGGGGATATAAGTCATCATATTGACTTCATACCAAGGGCTAGTTTTTGGGTCATCCCACAATACTAGTTTACAATTTTTGGCCAAATTGGACACTGAACTAACTTTTTCTAACTAAATCTTCACTTTCGGGCACCTATAGCAGCTAAACTATGAGGAATTTGAAGATGATGCAAACTAGTGATTTGTGACATTTTTTCTGTAAATTCTAAATATATTCTTTTCAATTTTTTTGGAATCAGATTGCACTTCATTTTCCATCTCCTTCAAAAACTAGTTTTTTTAAGTAAACACCATTTTTAAGGAGTGACACTTATCGTACAACACAACTTTTTTTCCATGAAGGATAAAATTCTAATGTTTTCAAATTTAGATTTGTAACTATGATATCTAGTGCTTCCAATTGGTTTTGTAGTGTTTTATTAAATATTTTTTCCTTAATCAAGTTTCAAAGTCAAACCAATTAGAATTCAGACATAGGTGGACTGTATAACACATAAATTATTTTGTATGTATCGAAATTCAATTTTTTTTTGTTGGATCAAGGACTTCAATATCTAGTGCACTCATATTTTTCAAATTTTTTTCGATAATCTTCTATTTTTCCACATTTGTAGAACAAAGAGCTTGATTTTCGGTGAGAAACCTACATTCACAAGAAATTAAAAAAATAATAATAATAAAATTAGATTTATTTAAAATTATACTTTTTGGGAAGCTTATAATAAGGACTACATAATTACCAAAAATAAATTTTAATAAGGGTATGTGCAAGATCATGATGGGCCAAAAAGTGGCAATATGATGGGTATGTGGCTGATAACTATTTTTTTACCCAAAATTGATGAAATGAAAAGGGTTTTTAAAGGAGATTCTCAACTTTCCATCAATATAAATTATGTTTAACTTTGAATTTAATAAGTAATTATTATTTATTTTCTATTCAAATTATGACTAAATTCTTGATTGATAGGATGATTGAAAAACACTTATAGCTTTCTTAAATAGTATCATATTTTTGAATCCAAAACATGTGTCACATCTCTATGCCTTCACATACTATAGGATTAAAAATAAAAAATTGAATTTCCTCAAGCTTCTGACCAAGCTAAGGTGGTTAGACATACAAGTTTTTATATTTTTATAAAGTTGTAATAAAAAAATCATAATTAATTATTTACTTGGAAAAAAAATTACAAAAATATGCATCACATCTGGGCATGAGTCCCTCTAATTTATAATCTAAAATATTATAAAAAATTATTATCATTCTTTATTGTGGTTAGGTGGCTCCATTGCATTAATCTACTTCTTATCTTTTTTCCATGAGTACCACTGCATTGAAATTCCCCCATAAGTCTACTCAAATAGATTTTAAAAAAAAAAAACCTAGTAGTTTAGAAACTACATTCAATTTCTACGATTTATTCTTACATATTTTTAAATAATATAGATAACTTATTCAATTTTTTATGTCAAGTTGCCTAACTTTGATTTTTATGAATTTTTTGCCACTTAAGGGCCTATTTTTTCCATGATGATCCTGCAAATACCCTTAAATGAATTCATTTGATCCCCCAAAAGGTAAATCAAAAGTGGTTTTTATCAATATTTTGATAGGCGTAAAGGAGACTTGGTTATAGCTATGGTTTAAAACTAGCGGGGTTCTATCCAAGTGGGTTTGATCCTAAGGTAGTTTGATCAAACCCTCTTCAATTGGAATGATTTAAGTGGAACTTTTTAAGGCTTAAATCATTATATTTTCTAAAAATATGTGATTTCAACAAAAATCAGAATCTCCCAAAAATTGTAAACCAACTTTTTGGGATCACCCTTTCCTTATAAAGCTGCATATAAAATGACACCACAATAGAATGAAGAGATCAAGAAGCAAGTGTAGGAGTTGCTTGATAAAGGGTTGATAAGAGAAAGTCTTAGTCCCCGCGTGGTTCCCATTGTCCTAGTACCCAAGAAGGGAGGAGATTAGAAGATGTGCACTGATTCAAGAGCCATAAATAAGATCATAATCATGTATAGGTTCCCAATTCGAAGGATTGAAGATTTGATGGATTTTCTAAGTGGAGCAAGCTACTTTTCCAAGATAGATCTTAAGAGTAGGTATCACCAAGTCAAAATTAGGAAAGGTGATGAATGTAAGACAACATTTAAAATAAATGAAGGGCTCTATGAATGCCTGATAATGCCTTTTGGTCTCTCCAATGCACCAAGTACTTTCATGAGACTCATGAATGAAGTTCTCAAAGCTTTCATTGGTAAGTTTGTAGTGGTTTATCTTGATGAAATTCTTGTTTTGAGTTCTAGTAAAGAAGAGCACTTACATCATTTGGATTTGGTATTAAGAAGGTTGAATGAAGAGAAACTAATGATTAATCTAAGAAATGAGTTTCTAAAGACAAAGCTGTTATATCTTGGGTTTGTGATCACAAAGGGTACATTGATAATGGATCCTAGCAAAGTTGTTTAGCAATTTTGAATTGGCCTTCTCCAAAGTTAGTTTCCAGGGTAAGGAGTTTTCATGGCTTAGCAAGCTTTCATAGGAAATTCATTAGGATATTTAGTCATGTATGTGCATCGATAATAGACACCAGAAAGGGAGATAGGAGGAAAAAGTTTGTCTGGATTGAGGAGGCTGAAAAGATTTTTCAGTATTTGAAGAAAAGAGTAGCAGAGCAACCTATATTGGCTTTACCATATTTTAATAAGGCCTTTTCCATTGAGTGATGCTAGTGGCTATGATATAG
>VDFB02070227.1:45537-184302 GCA_007258455.2 Sequoia sempervirens | reverse complement strand
ATATTAACCATTGCCATTTGTCGAAAAACTTCTAGAAATATCATTAAATTAGAAATATCATTAAATCTTTAGGATATTGAGGTAATTTCAATGGGGCTTTCTTAAAACCTCCTATTCTTAGATAGGAAAACTTATCAAATTGGATATAAAAACTCCCATATTTTGATAAAAGAGAAATGGATTCAGGGGAAAGGTGCATTTATGGATTTCCATCCAGCTTCCTCACGACCTCTGTTAAAATGCATCATTAACACAACAGAAATCATCCATTCCAAATTTTTGAGTGAACTGAGGAAAGCGTTTATACATAGGCATATCAGAAACTGGGGTTACTTGCGGCTCCAACCCTGGCCAAAAGGACCTTTGACTACCTACAATATAGGTCAGGCAAGAACACATACAAAAAGTAGCAGTCTTATGGGAATTAATTAATTGCTCATTCAAATGGAAGAAAATAACTTCAGCCCAGTCAATGAAAATGTTCTCATCACAAACTATCAATATAAACATGTACATCCAATCCTCAAATAACTCAACTTGTTTATTCCCAACAACACGGTGCAATAAATCAATAGCATCTACAATTTCTGCCTTAAAATGTAATCTTCTGAGTTTATTTGGTAGTTGCAACTTACCTTTCCTTTCAGTCTTTAGCCAGGTTTTGGCCATGGAGTGATTACACCAGTCTTTATTCGCTTCGAAAAATTCACCTGCCACTGCAATAGACATGTCTTCTAGAGGTTCCCTTTTTGGAATCCCAAGTGCTCGAGAAATAGCTTCAGGAGAAATTTCTACAATTACAATACCATCAACGGCCTTAATTTCCCATGTCTGCGGAATGTACCTTCTCGCACATGCACTTATCAGGTCCACACTCAACACAACTTCCAAAAACCCTCTAGCCTAAGCTAGCTCGCTTTCTAAGAGTTTTATATCTAGCTCAGACTTGTCGTCTCTCTCCAGGTGTGCCCAAAATTCTTCTAACTTAAAAGGTCCAAGCTTTGTATCCCTTACGCCGACCATACGTTCACTCTACATGAGTGCAAAATGAAAATTCATGGAGAAAGAATGTTTGCACCTCAGAAGTACTGGCCTTGGCAAAGAATGAGAATACAGGATAAATGTCTAAGTAAAAAGAATGTTTGCACTTGAGAAGTATTGGCCTTTCCAAAGAATGAGAATGCAGGCTAGATGTCTGAGTAAAACTTCACCACACACTTATGTCATTATTTTTGATAAGACGTGCATTGAATGTGGCATTCAATTTCCTTCCTCAAAAAGATAGCCTTGAAACATGCATGCTTTTGGAAATTCTTCAAAAGACAACTCTAGTTTAGTCTATACATAAGTCCATAATGTCGCGTGGTTGTTGAAACTAAAAACCTTAGAACGAAAGTCTGAAGTTTCAAAGTTTTCGAAACCTCTGACCCACCGACTACAAAGATGACCAAGGTCCAAGAAACTAGAAAGACTTGCAAGTTTGCAACTCAACAAAGTGAACGAACTCGGGGAATCGGGAAGTTATGAAAATTCAGAACTCCATGACAAGGTTATAAATTATAAAACTCTGATGACTAGCAACCGATAAGGTTATAAATTATAAATCTCTGAGGACTAGCAACTAAGGTTCAGAAAAGCACCAAAACCGCGACTTTGAGTGATAGTAACCACAACATGTCATTAATCTTCTTTTTCATTATGCATTGATGTATGTTTTAATTCTGGATCTAGTTTAATGAACCAGTTAAAGTACCTTGATTAAAGCATGAATTCATATAAATGTTTAGTGGTTATGATAAGTAGTACTAGTCATGGAGATTGAGTATCGATCAGTGAATTGTAATGCAATTTAACTAAGATTATGGATGCCTAGAATTAAAGTCACCTTATAGTTCATATTTTAATTGTGTTAAAAGTAAAACTTGAACATGTACTAAGTGATTCATCACTCAGCTCAATGCTTAATAACATATTAGCAATAGTCTTAGTAGCATATACAAAAATGAACATCAACAATCGTTTGAAGTGTATCTAGTAGTTGAAACCACTATCAAACTTTTTATTCAAATGAAAAAATAAATAATACAGATAATTTATCATTTAACATCGACACATTACTGAATTCTGAGTTGGAACAAAGACAACTTTGCACAGAGTTGAGTTGGAACTTGGAAACCCATATTATCAAAAATCAAATCACTGCAACACCTTTTCTAGCAACTTCCACTGTTCAGGTGGTGGAATTTTCATTTGTTCTAACTGATGTTGTTTGACTTGAAGATTTGTTAACAATTCATGATTCAAATTGGAACATGTCTTGCATTCTTCAATCAATTTTACATTCAAGGTTAGCAATGGTTTGATGGAATCCAAGTAGTTCACCACATTTGGGTTTTGAGGAAACTGGCCCAAATCAATCTTCATTGCATCCTCCATCTTCTTTCTGAAATCATTCTTTCCAATGAATCACTTATTTGTCTCAAAACCCTCTGGCAAACCAAGTTCTATGAAGTTCCTTACCTTTTCATCCACCTTCTTCATCTTGTTTGCAACCAAATTCAAATATTCCTTTGTTTCACGCATTCTCAAACACTTTCCAATGATAGATGACAACTTCATTGATATAGCAAGTCAATTAGTAATCCCTTTTGATTTAAAAACATTGTCACTGGCTTTGTAGACTATTTATTGAATTTCTTTTGCAGATTTCTCTAATGCTAGCACATTTTTGTTGTCCACTAAATATTTTTTGAGCTTCTTATGATGTTTTTTGATAGCATCAATCAATTGAACGCGGTCACAAATGATCAATCCTTTTGCATTATTTCATCCCGTATATGATTATATGGCTCATTGTCTCTACAAAAATACGATAACTTATTTTGACAAGTCTCACTTCATGTTTTGTTTCCATCAACTCCGCCACCACCACCCCATTTCTTTTCTCTCCTCGAATTTTGTTCTATCAGGCATTTCCATTCCTAATGCTTACTCTTGGCTTTTCTAAAGTTGGGATTTTTCCTCATCATTGTTGTTCTCTATCTAGACTTTTCTTCAATCTTCATTCACTCCAGCTTCTTCATTCATTATCCTCTTTGCTTGTTGATGCAAAGGCAATTTTTAATTCTTTCTAATTCATTGCTCTTGTTATATGTTGCTTTCCTCTTTGATTTCTCATTTGCTAGGTCTGCCTGTAACTTTTCAATTTGAATCTGCAACCTTTTTTTCTCTCTATCTTGCTTTAGCAATGATGTGTACACCAATTCATTGTTCTTCTTTCATACATTAATTTTTTCAATATTTATGAGTCTAGAAAAATCCAATTGAATATTGTTCACCTAGAATTCAGATCGAGCCATTTGATTTGCTGGTTTATCTTGAACTGTGGGAACAAGAAATGTGTACTCCATGATTTCTTTATTTGTGTCAAATGTGGGTAATACCATGGTTGTGGTAGGCTCTGAAGTTACAGTAGATGCACTCTCCATCAGTTGCTTCTTTTCTTTTTTATTCATGTCTAATTTATTTTTAAACTCTTCAATGTAATCAAAACCTAGGGACACATGAATAATGGAATGCTTGAATGGTGAAGGAATAGGAGTAGTAGTACTTGCAGTTGCTAATGATGTCGCAGCCAAACTAACTGGCATTGGGGGGTGCCTAGAAATAACTCCTTTGTGGTGGATCCACTGGTAGTGTGACTTGGACCTGTCAAAATCCTTTGCCTCTTCTGTATGCCTTGATCACCTGGTGTTTCTGTGGTATATTGTATTGTTGTCCTCTTGTGTGTAGTTTGTTGTTGTAGCACATGTTGACCACTACTAGTACTACTACCCATACCATCACCACTAGAGGCAGTGCCAGTTGCACTAAGCTCTCCAGCATGGGCATGTCTTAGTTGTGATTGTGTCTGACCATGAGGACGAGGATTTGAAGCTCTAACAAATTGTCTTGTATGCCCTAGGTCTAATTTTTCACCTCCAATCCCAAGGCCAAAAAAATCACTTGCTTTTCTATGCTCTACATCTATTACCATCCAAGGGCCTTGTCTTTGGGATCCCAAAGGACCACCTTCATAACCCATTTTTTCAGCTATGGCTGCTCTAGTAGTATATGCTTCTTTTGTGGCCTCGCTTAAACCAAGTTTTAAATTGACATGGCTTCCTTCTTCCCTATCATCATTAGATTCATGATCACTTTCTTTATCTTCTTGTTTATCTAGATGCTCTATATTCCACAATTTGCTAAACTCACTGTCTTCTTCATTATCTCCATTCTCTGCAAGAGCTCTTGGTTCACCTAGCTCCTTCCTCATAGACCAAAGGGCAGTAATTTTTGATCATGACCAATTTTTTTCTGTAACTTCCTTCTCTAGAGAACCTAGCATTTTTACTCTACTACATGGTTTAGCACTTTTTTGATAAAAATTGTTGTACCTCCCGATTTTATTTCGATGCAATGCCATAATTTCTGCTAACAATTGCTCAAAAGAAATACCATTCTCAGCAGTACTTTTCTCCATTGCAATTTTGACCTTATCCCAAGAATCCTTGTTTCTCAAGTTTTCAAGCAAGGGTTTACTTTCATGTTGAATTCTACTTGCAACATTCTTATTGAGCACAATCATTGATTTAATGGTGTCGCATGGATCATACTGCTAGTGATAAATAGCATCAAAATAAAAAAAAAAATCAAAATATTATGTGCCACACTAAATTCTTTTCTCTCTCTAATGATCCCTCCACATGAAAAGGTAAAGAAGGAAATAAGGTCTTCTTTGCTAACCCAAGCAAAGTGTAGTTCATCAAGATCACATTTGCCTTACATATTCCAAAGCAAAAACCCTTTTTGTCACATGTATTGGAAGTTTGTATGGTTGTACTTCCAATCCATAAAATCTTAGCACAGTATATTCTTCCATTAAGTACCAATCAACCAATTGTATTTCTTTTCCTAGTTGAATGCAATTTCTACATGACATAGGTAATCTAGGCATTGGAGTATTTGTAATTGCTTGATGCAATGGAGCCAAAAAGTAGTCTACAAAATGGTTGTAGTTCCTTCAAGAATCATGCAACCTTATAACAATGGTCCATTCATATACTGGAGCCATTTTCTTTTGCTCGGGATTACTATTACCATAGGGTTGAATCTGAAGCTTGTTGGTCTGAAACATTCCTCTGAATTTGAATAGAAAAAAGATAGCACAAGTAGGTTTTGAACCTAAATGTCTTGGTGGAACCTCCTTTAATCATTAAAAATGTTTATGCATGGATTCTAAAATGTGCTCAATAAATTTATATTTGACATGTTGAACACCATAATGGATATTATACACCATTTCAAGGAGGCATGCACCCACTTCCAAATTGCTATCTAGTCCGAGGCAAAATGCTAGCATGGAAATAGTATCCCAACCCATGGTTTAAAAATTTTCCAAATCATAAAGAGGCTTATGATCACCTTTCAATTTGTTTCTATCCTGAACTATTATGTTTAAGAAATATTTTTTCTCCGTTTCATCCACTGCTTCATAATCACTAGCAAGCTTTTCTAGGTCAATGTGGACATTTCCAAATTCTTCGCCTTTAGTTGTAAATGTAAACCCCAACACTTTTCCAAGTTCTTCTACATTAATGGATAAAAATTCTTCTTTGCTATCTTTATTAACAATTGCTCTTTTGTTATCATCATAATTTTGGGCACAGACCATGATAAATTCAGGGCAAGGGAAAATCTCATGTAACATCATGTGCCCTAATCCAATTACCCATGGTGCACTGATACTATTAACTTGCATTTGCTTTGAGGCCTTATTCTCAGATGAAAATCTAAGTTCGAAGGTATGCCTACCATAGGTTTCAGGATCATAAATATCATGGTATTCATCAGTGAAACCTAGGGTTTTAAGCAATTTTGTATAATGTATTTTTTATCTGACATTGCTCTAGTGGTATTGCTAGTAGACATGCTTATACAATGTGAAACTGTGAATTCCCTATTAGTCCTTAATTTTTCTTAATTCTTAAGTCTCTTAGCCCTAAACCCAGACTTCAAAGTTTGACAAAATAAAATTTTAAGAAATGTCAAACAATGAAATGTAGCCACAAGAATTTTTTCACTTACCCGATTTTTGATTCTTGGAAAGATAAATGTCGACAGTCGTGGAAACTGGGTTTCTAGAATGGCTTTGTCGGAAGTGGAACTGTGGAGCCCAGAATAGGGTGGTGCTGCGGTGCGTTGCAATGAGAAAACTGAAGACTGAAATCTCTATGTGTGATGACCCTCTCACTTAAAAATAAAATCACTTAGTAGTATAAAATGAAAGTGCTTTTTTTAGTCCTGTATTGACAACAAATTCTAAATAATCTAAACCGTTGATCTTTGTAAATCTAACGGTTATAGGGTGATTCTGGACATTTAGGTTCGCAACCCTAGCACTTCGTGCATTTCATTTCGGAATGCAACTACAACCATACATCAAATGTTCATCGAACGGTTGAGTAATTTATGATATGTATTATAAATAGTAAACATGTGTTTTAAAGTTTTTTTCAACCTTTAATGCGCTAGAACTCACATCAAAGCCTTTATAAAATGAATTACAATGTCACATTAATAGCACAACCATTAATAGCACAGTAACACTTAACATTTTTGAAAGAGGAAAAAATGGGTTTTACAGTAACACTTAATGTTGCAAAGGACTTAATAAAAGGAATTACAATGTCACATAATCACATTAATAGCACAACCATTTATTTTTATTACAATTGAATGACAATTGTCAATTTCACATTATTACATAGTACAAATACAAATGTAAGTGCAAGTGCCAACCTTCTACCATGGTCTTTGAGTCCTGACTCTCTGTCATTTGAAAATAAATGCATGGAGGAGGGCCATCGCCAATCATGGTTTTTGAAAAATATGCATGGGGAAAGGGGGGAAAATCAAATGGGGGAAATTGGAGCTGTTAAAGATGCAAAAAGTACTTATCCCCTTTGAAAATTAGAGTCATGCAGAGGATGAGGGGTTGTAAAACTACTCCCATCTTCTACGTGTTGCTTCCATGCACTTGGAGAGCACTTATCTCCACCAGAGCTCCCCATCTTGGCTCACTGTTTGAGAAGTCTGGTCAACCAAATCAAATTCTTTCCAATTCCACCCATTCTAAACTTGAAGGAAATTGGTCTTTTACTATGTAACTACATAACTGTAGGAAGGAGAATTTAGAGTATCCCCAATAATACCAGATCATATTCTTCCTGAATCCTTATTAACCCTACAAAATGAAAACCTTTATGAAAATTCAAACATTGCACTCGAGAGTCAATAGTATAGCCTTTAGCATTCAACAAATTATTTCAGTTGTTCTCACTATCCTTATTTATGGGCCAACAGTGCCACCAATAGTGCCACTACCAGCCTAGTCCTTGTGTACACCTCACACGTGTCACGTGTGAGGTTGGGTTACTATAGTGATAATCACGATTCGCACAAACCAAAAAACCAACTTAATCGATTCACGTATTAACTTTAGTATTTGTATTGTTTTATGTTTTACTTTTAAGTTTTAAATCTGCATGGAATTATTTCATAAATAGATAATTTCTTAAAGGAAAAAAAAATGGATATGAATAGATTCATCAATTGCTTTTTTGTGCTTTTTAATAGCACAATTGCTATGATTTCATCAATTTCTTTTTAATAGCACAACCATTTATTTTATTGCAACTGAATGACAATGTCACATTATTACATAGTACAAATACAAATGTAAGTGCAAGCACCAAGCTTCTGCTAGACCGCTGGTGAAAACGTAAATGTAATACATGTTTGTCTGAAAATAATGGGATTTTCCAGGTCAACCATGGGCTCTGAAAATAAACGCATGGGACTTCCTAGATCAGGCAGTAGCTTTGAAAATGAATGCATAGAGAAAAGGGGGCCAATCAAACCGGAGAAATGAGAGTCGTGAAGATACAAAATGTACTTCTCCCCTTTGAAAATCAAAGTCATGTAGAAGATGAGGGGTTGTAAAATTTCTCCCATATTTTATTTGTAGCTTCTATGCACTGGGAATAGCGGTTATTCCCATCAGAGCACCTCTCCTGGTTCAAAACATGTCTGAGAAGTCAAGTGAACCAAATCAACTTCTTTCCAATTCCACCCATTCTGAACTTGAAGCTTGAGCAAAATTGGTCGTTGACTCTGTGACTACATAATTGTAGGCAGGAGAATTTAGAGTATCTCCAATAATGCCACATGATCTTCTTCCTGAATCCATATTAACCCTACAAAATGAAAACCCTTACGACAATTCGAACATTGCACTCAATAGTAAAGTCTTTAACCTTCAACGAATGATTTTAGTTGTGCTCACTAGTCACTATCCTTATTTAGTTATATCTGGGCCAACAGTGCCACCAATAGTGCCACTACCAGCCTAGTTCCTATGTACACCTCACACCTATCATGTGTGCACTGTGAGGTTACGTATACCAAATATTCATGATTCATAATGGCGATTCATGCAAACCAAAAAACCAACTTAATCGATTTGTGTAATAGTAACTTAAGCCTTACATGTACAATTAAAATGTTTAATTTGATTGACATCTGGCTACACGCAAATTGTACCTCAAGCCTTACATGTACAATTAAAACTTAAGCCTTATATGTATAATTAAAATGTTTAATTTGATTGACGTCTGGCTGCACGCAAACTGTAGGTTCAAGCTGACAAGTGACAAGTTGTCAAAATTGCAAGACTCCAGTGTCACTCGAACGATATGAATTATGAAAATTTGAAATCATTACAAATCTTGTTTCATTAAAGCTATGACTCATGAGCTGTCCAATCAATCACTTCAGATGTTCATATGACATTAATCACTGTGAGTAGTACAACTACCACACATTCTTCAAAAAGATTGAGAATTTCAATTAAATGAAATGTAATACGCCGTCATTGAAAAGAGAGAAATGAGCCTTGATCTCGCTATGTGTCGTCATCTAACGGTTCTAGTGTTATTCCGGAGGTTTCAATTCACAAGTCTACTACTTCGGAGATTTACTTGTGGAATGTACCTACAACTGTCCATCAAAAAATCATCGAATGGTCATGGTTAGATTGATTTTCAACATCCTTTGTGTAAAACGTTCTTAAGTTTTTAAGCATTGGTCCTACATTCTTCCTAGGCGGTCCCTCTTTTAAAACAAACTTAATGCACGTGCATATTTCTGCCACTTAAGTTCTATCGCTCATCGCCAAAATCTAACCCGTCAGATTCATTACCACAATGATGACCCTTGATCTAGCCACGTGTCCACATCTAACAGTTCTAGTGTTATTCCAGAGGTTTCCATTCGCAAATTTAGTGCTTGAGAAATATACTTCAGGAATGCAACTACAGCCATCCATCAAAAATTTGTCGAACGGTCTTGGTCCATAATGTCGTGTGGTCACTAAAATTTGGAACCTTAGAACCAAAGTTTGAAGTTTCAAATTTTTTTAAACTTCTGACCCACCGACTACAAAGAAGACCAAGAAAGACTTGCAACTAAGTTACTGAGGTAGTAAGGTTAGGAAAACTACCAAAACCTTAGCTTTGGTGAATTAAGATAGGAAAGGTGACAAGCACAGTGCATTTATGGAGAAGGCTGGCGAAATGAGGTGTTATAATGACATTCACCTATCACCCACGATGCTTCTTCAAGTTTGAGTGTAAGGATAATAGGATTGTATCCTTTCGATGGCGGGTGATAGGTTGGAAGCTAGTGAAACATAAAAGCAATGGAGGCCAGTTTCACCATGACATCGTGAAGGAAGCTAGACCCCTTTGTGGGTAAAGCATTTGTGCAAAGGCTGTGAGGTTTATTTCTCTACAAGGAAGAGCAGGTGGTGCAAGCAGTTCAAATAATGTTGGGGGATGGATTCAAAAAATTGACACATAGATTCAGAATGAATATGGATATCTATTCGTTGGTCATGGCTTGGGGTTTAGACTTAGGAGAACCGGTGAACGAGGTGAGGAGAGTAATGAAAACTCTAGTGCATAAATATTTTTTAGTGGACATGGAAAGCATTCTGTAACTGGCAATACCAAGAGTAGGGTTGGTAAAAATAGAAGGAATGGATGGTGGGGACCCAGAGCTTGTGGATTTAAATCACCTCTTTATCAGATGGCCAGAGGGTCTCACTAAAGACCGGTGGCAGGAAGGAGCCGAGCGTGGGTGGAAAGCACTTAAAATATGTGTTGAGCTAATGGCATTAGAGGAAACAATAGAAAATATAAAAGAAGTTGCCAGAGAGGAGATGCACGAAAATAAGGGACTGCGTCCGCGGAAGAAGCCAAAACCGTTAAAGGAGATACTGCCGCTAGAGATGGGCGAGTCTTTGAAGAAGAATGAGTAATAATGGTTAACATAAAGTGTATTTTTCTATTTTGTTTTTATCCTCTACTGCAAAGGCGTAGCTGTTTAGGGAAGTTCTGATACTCTAGTTTTTGAGCCGATTATTTAGCTTTTTTGGTAGTTTTTGGATGTTGCTAAGTTTGTAGAATCTGTATCTTTTTCTTTATAATTAATAAAATAAACAAGTATCACCGATCAACTTTTTTGGTAGTGTTTGGATGTTGTGAACTTTATAGAATCTGTATCTTTTTCTTTATAATTAATAAAATAGAAAAGTATCACTGATAAAAAAAAAATCTTAAATTTTTACGCCTTGGTCCTACATTCTTCGTAGGCGGTCCCTCTTTTAAAACAAACTTTATGCTATCGCTCATCGCCAAAATCCAAGGTTCCATCGGGTTCATTACCATGATGATGACCCTTGATCTTGCCACATGTCCGCATCTAACAATTCTACTGTTATTCCAGAGGTTTCAATTTGCAAATCTACTGCTTGAGAAATATACTTCTGGAATGCAACTAAAGTCATCCATCAAAAATGCATCGAACGGTCATGGTTAGATTGATGTGCCACATCCTTTGTGTAAAACATTCTTAAGTTTTTAAGCCTTGGTCCTACGTTCTTTCTAGGTGGTCCCTCTTTTAAAACAAACTTAATTTGCACGTGCATATTTCTGCCACTTAAGTTCTTCTATCACTCATCGCCAAAATCCAACCCGTCGGATTAATTACCATGATGATGACCCTTGATCTCGCCACGTGTCCACATCTAATGGTTGTAGTGTTATTCCAGAGGTTTCCATTTGCAAATCTAGTGCTTGAGAGATATACTTCCGGAATGCAAGTACAATCATCCATTGAAAATTCATCGAACGGTAGTGGATTCACCACTGAATTTAATTGGCCAATGAATTTTTTTATTAGTTTGATATTATGTTTAATTCGCCAAATTTTTTTCTTAATCATTTGAAAATAGGTTTAATTCGCCAATGAATTTTTTTTTTTGAAAAAAAAATGCCAACAAAATTATTTTTTCTGGTTTGAAAACAAGTTTAATTCACAATGGAAATATTTTATTGGTTTGAAAATAGATTTTAATCACCAATGAAAATATTTTAGTGGTTTTAAAAAATTTCAATTCGCTAGGAATTTCCACAGACTTCTAGCGATTACAAAAGATTCGCCAATGGGGATTATTTTTTTTACGAAAAATGAAAAAATTTGCCTCTAAAATTAATATTTTTTTCGGGATGTATGAAAGATTCGCCAAGATTTTACAGCTTCTCTGAGGGGGGGGTTTCTTAAAGTTTTCCCTGTCATCAACCATTTGAATCATTAGTAAGTTTGTGTAACTAAAATGTAATACCACATTAGTAACCATATTTAACTCAACTAATTTCGTTATATCTTGTTTCTTGAAAATAGAATCACCCACCCTCCTAATTTGGTTAAGCAATCACAATTTCATATTCCATACTAACAATTAAGTAGCTTACATCAATCATCTTTCCAAGTTCACATAATCCATAGCCCATTAGCTTTATCCATAGCAATCATTGACATCGTTAAGATTCAACCATGTGAGGAGGTGCAAAGACTAAAAATCTCCTAGATAGTCAATCCATGAAAATATTGTGCAAGGTTCTCTTAACAAAATAACTAGGCTTGCTACATAAGTTCAAAAAAGAATTAACTCATATGATTTACAAATATAGTTGATACACCAATTCAACTACAAGTCACACCATGCACCTACTTCATTCAGACCATAATAAAACACATACCAAAGAATATCAAAATATTAATGGTCACATAGGGGTTGGTCTTACAATGTGTAGTCTTACCACATAAAGGAACCTTTTCTCCCATTTGGCTCTTAATCACCACCTACACTCTTCTCACCCAATACCCAACTCAAGCTACTCATCAAACTCCAATTTTCCTTAGAAATATATCAGTTTTCAATTCCTTGTTGAATTTCTTCCATTGGTCAACCTTCCATCAAATCCTTTATTAGTCTTTCATGATTTTTTTTATTTAATCTATGTTACCTTCATAAGTAATCTAATTTTGAAATACTCCCCTTATGCTTTATGTTTCCTACACAATTCCCTGCTCATGGATTTCTCTGTTGAGAAATGGTGCCTCAAACATATTGGTGTTTGGGCCTATGTATTGTCGAACAAATAGTTGAATATCACCAGGACAAAGTTACTAGTCTGATCGAAATCCCGTTGGCAAGAAATGGTTTGTTAGTTAAGTCGTTGGGTTTCAAATTTTCCTAACTTAAGTCGTAGGGTTCTAAAATTTCATAACCTCCCGACTTAGCGACTTTGTGGTTCTCTTTGTTATCAGCATGCTGCGGGTTTCAAGAACTTCGCAACCTTTGACATGAGGTTCTAAAGTTCATGTTTTGAGTGACTTAGCGATTGGCGCTTCATCGGTGGGACATGGCTACTTCGGTAAGACTTTAAAGTTTGTCTCCCCGATGGACTAATGGGAACTATTATCGACAAGACTTGTAGTGGTCGATGGGACTTTGAAGGTGGTCTCCCCAATGGACTGATGACTATGGTGGGACCTGAGCTATCAAGGTGATAGCGATAATTGGTGTAAGCCATGTTGACTCGGCAGTGGGGATCACATGAATTGATATGGACGACATCAGCATGACTTCATGATATCGATGGGAGATGATATGATGTCCCACTGATATGTCGATGAGGTTGACTCGGTAATAATGTTGATGGATGTGGGGACCACTTGGAGCGATAAAGAAAATATCAAAGGGAGGTCCTAATATTGAAGGGAGACGATATAAAGTCTCCTCGATAAGGCAATTTTTTTATTATTGCATGTGGGTGTCATGGTGAGTCCCAATTGATGTTGAAGTGGAAAGCGATGGTTGGCTACTGACCATTGAAGGTTGTTTGGCAGTTGCTCATTGGAAGTTGAACCGAACCATTTTCCTAGGGTTGAGAACGAATGTTATAAAACATTGAACGTTCTACAATATCAGTGAGAGAGGGAAATAGAATAGAGGTAATGCTATTGGATTCTCTCCATAATGGAACAAGATGTAAATCTCCTGTAAAGGTTTAGAGCTTGTAATTGTATTTGTAACTGTACTTTTGTTGTTGAATAAAACAATGGAAATTTGGGCTTTTGGAGTGTGGGGTTTTTTACCCGAAAGGGTTTTCCCCACGTAAATCTGTGTGTTCATTTTTTGGTTCCATCTTTCATGTTTAATGGTTTTGCATGATTGAATCTATTTAATGGTGTTGTTTGGAACTAGTTTAATTAGTATTAACTTTTCTCTAAGGGTCAATGTGGGAAATGAACTATGTCTGATTCCACTTTGTGGCATAGTAGTTTGTGTCTTTGAGGCAGTCTGATGAAATTAAAATTACTAAAGGCACTACTGATCTTGGATGTTTCTTTCTGAGATGACCAAAATTTCCCAACAAGTGGTATCCGAGCATTCTTCTGGGATTTTCTTTTTGCTTGCATGTGCAGGTTTGTGAGTTGCATGTACTTGCATGTGTGTTGCATGTACTTGCATGTGTGTTGCATGTACTTGCATGGACTCGTGTGTGGCTTGCATGTGCTTGCATGTTGATGCATGTATGAATTCCTGGTGTTTCTGGTTCTAGGTATTCCTTCTATGAAGATTTCTAAGTGTGGTAGGCTTAAGGAAATCTAAAGGAATCGACTAATGTTTTGATCCTTTGGTGAGTAGAAATTCTTGCTCATTTGTTTGAGTTCCAAGAGACAACACACAGTATGGAAGATGGAGAAACTTTGAAGTTGTTCATATTGAAATTATGTGACCTGAAGCTTGTGAATTGGCAGCGGTATAATCCTAATGCATGGGGTGGAATATTAATTGCTCTATGATTGTGTTGCAGCAAAGCTTTCATATTGGGTGTATGTGTGAGAGATTCCCTGATGATATGGAGAAGCTTGAGTTGTTTCTCAGCTATAGAGAAATGTGCTTATGCTGGGTGTTTTTTCCTGGTATTGGTAGGCACAATTTTATGTTACCCTGATTGCATGTAGGCTATGGAGTTGATCATTGGATGATCTGGAAGCTTCTGAAATAGACTGTCTCTCTCGGATGCATGTGCATGTTGGTGGTTGTGGAGTTGGCATGGAATTGGGTTGGAGTTCCTAAACTACTTCTTCCTTTAATGGATATTTTGTACTTACATGGCTCTATGGTTTTGCAAGTTTTATACAGTCAAGAAAAAACTTGTGGTCATGTGGAGCTACGTTTAAAGCTATTTTTCTAGACCCTAGCTTTTGGGGTGTGACTGGATGAGATAGTTGCAGTTCTACATGCATGCTTTGTGCATGGTAAGAGGAGGTGTGATGTCTTCTCTGCATGGGAGTGTTGGTATGTGATTTGTCACTTAAAATTCTTGTGGTGATGCTTGGTGGTTTCCTAGAATATGGTGCTCGAGTTGTGGACGTGATTGGAAAATTGGATTTGAACTTGATCTAGTGTTTGAGTCATGTTGTCTACATGATTATTCTCTTTGAGATTTTAGTTTTGTGATTTCCAGTGTGATGATGGGTTTGCATGATATATTGAATGGATCTACGGGTAGTGCAATGGTGTGGGTTGTCTTTACTTACATGTTTGTTGTGGGACAACTCATAAATGGATTGTCTATATTTGTGAGATTTGATTCAGTGTTGATGTAGACTTACTAGCTAGACTTGTCTATGGTCACTTGTACATTGGTGTAGTTGCTTTGAGATGTGAGGATGAATGGTGTTGAGTACCTGAATAGTCGGTTATGGGGACTTGTAGCATGTTGTATCACAATGTCATGGATTTCTTGGATACACTACTTTGTGTAAGCTTTTGATAGTGATTGCAATCTCTGCTTGTTTTGGAGATCTTGGTGCCACTTGATTGATGGACATGTTGATATGTGGACCTGAAGGAATTTTAGATTAGCAGATGTTTGGTCATGATTCTTGCAGAGTTGTCACATTTCAGTGGGAGCTCTTTAGCAATGACTGTGTATTCATCACTTGGTGATGGATGGTCTTATTTAGTGTTGCAGATGTTACTAGGAGGAACTCTTAGATCCTGTAGTTGTAGAAGGGTTCTTTCACATTTGCATGGACACTATTTGAAGATGTGCAACATCTCAGAACCATGGAGGACTCTTGGAGTCTTTGGTTGAGGTATTGGTGGTGCTTGACAAGTGATGTTGGTTTAGAGTTTGTTTGCTTAATGTCATGATAGACTCTTGGTTGCACATTAGAGTTTTGGCATGTTGCATTGCTCTTGAGACCATGGTTAGTTCACTCGAAGTATGGTATCTCCTAAGGGGGATGGTAAGATCATGATTTCATGATAAGTTCCTGGTTTAGGTGATTGGAGCGTTGACAGTGATCTGGTAATTCTTTGTGTTTTGGGTTCATTGGTCATATGCTTGAGAACTTCATGATAATGCAATGATGCATTTTGAGTTTAGCATGAGACGATCGTTTGCAGGTGCTTATGGATACATGGAGAATAAGGTGAGGATGTAACAGTTACTCTTTGTGATTTTTCAGCAGAAAGTACGAGGATCCTACACCTTGGTTGGACATGAGTTCAATAGAGACAAATGAGGAGATTGCTCTTGGAGAAGTCATGATGACTTGGTTACCCTGGAGGAGCATTCTCGTTCCCCACTCTTGGACTACTCAGAAGTTTATTGCTTGAGAGGTATTTCCCATTGTTTCTCTTGGGTGTTTTATGCTTTCTTTCATGAATATGGATCTTGAACTTCCATTAGATGATTCAAAAGGATTCATTGTGAGAGATAGATAGCATGGTTATCTCCTTATGCATTATGATTACATTCATTGATATTGAGTTTAGGAGATGCATTGGGCCTATTTCCTGAGATGGAAATGAAAGAGTTTGATCTTCTTGGAGAAGCTTACATCCATATAATTACATGATATATATGTTGTGTTTGATCTTAGAGATTGAACGGTTGGGTGTTGTTATGCTATTCTCTTTGGGGTGTTGTGAAGGAGATCACACTTGACATAGTTGGAATTTAAAGGTGTATGTAGGAGGACTTTCTATAGGTTCATGATGTGCAGAGGTGCTCTCTTTGGTCTTGGTTTTCTTCCTGGATGTTTGGTTTCACATTACATTGGTTTGAGGTTTGGTCGGAGCTATAGTGATCACTAGCTTTTGGTCATGTGTTTTCACTCATGTTCTTAGGTGATGACATGGAGGTTCTTAACCTTTTTCCTTTGTTGGGTGTGGAGAACTTGGGAGAGTTGTGAAGACTTGTGGTCAGAGTTGTTCTTATAGGTTATTTAATTATAGGTTTCGTAGATCATTGTGGATGGTTCCTTGAAACTACATGTTTACACTCTCTATGTTATGCTCTTGGTATACTTGGTATGCCTTGATCTTCTCATATTTATTACCTGTGTAGTGGGAGTTCCTAGATGTGTTTTGTCTTCTTCGACTAGTTGGCACATGTAGCTCGTATTTGTTGTTGATGGGCTGGTTATCGAGTGGCATGAGTTCACTGATGTTGATACCTTCAAGGTATGTGTGATTGGATAGAGTATCACTTGTTGTGTGTGCTATTTTCAGTCACATGGGTTGATTAGTTGGATGGGAGCAGTCAGTTTTCTAGTTGTTGTTCTAGCTGGTGTTCTATCTTTTTTTTTTAGGATAGCTTCATGGTTGTGTTCATGTTGAGTGCTTTGAAGTTGACATTACTTTTGTATGTCTTGTTGAGCATAGTGGAGTGGTGTCAGTGTGTTGAAACCCTTATTGTTGGTTGGTTCTGATGGTGGTGTCTCAAATTAGATTGGTACATATGTACGCCATGGATTATTCCTTTTCTTTGGAGGATAGATGTAACTATAGCTTGAGATGGTAGACATTATAGATGTTGTTGGTGTCCTAGGTGATACAGAGGATCCATGCATTGATTGGTAGCAGTATGTTCTTCAGAAACTAGGAGAATGTTGAGAAATGGTGCCTCAAATGTACTAGTGTTTGGGCCTCTGCATTCTCGAATAGATAGTTGAATATCACCAAGACAAAGTTACTAGTCTAATCAAAATCCCATTGGCAGGAAAT
The DNA here is from genome assembly GCA_007258455.2 of Sequoia sempervirens. Classification (NCBI taxonomy): domain Eukaryota; kingdom Viridiplantae; phylum Streptophyta; class Pinopsida; order Cupressales; family Cupressaceae; genus Sequoia; species Sequoia sempervirens. The sequence continues at coordinate 166,766 of VDFB02070227.1, read as the reverse complement.
GGTTTGTTAGTTAAGTCATTGGGTTTGAATTTTTCCCAACTTAAGTCATGGGGTTCTAAAATTTCATAACCTCCTAACTTAGCGACTTTGTGGTTCTCTTTGTTATCGGCATGGTGTGGGTTTCAAAAACTTCACAACCTCTGACATGACGTTCTGAAGTTTGTGTTTTGAGTGACTTAGTGATTGGCGCTTCATCGGTGGGACGTGGCTACTTCAGCGAGACTTTAAAATCTGTCTCCCCAATGGACCAATGGGAACTATTATCAGTGAGACTTGTAGTGGTCGATGGGACTTTGAAGGTGGTATCCCCGATGGACCGATGACTATGGTGGGACTTGAGTTTTCAGGGCAGAAGTGATAATTAGTGTAAACCATGCTGACTCGGCAGTGGGGATCACATGAATTGATATGGATGACATCAGTGTGACTTCATTATATCGGGGGAGATGATATGATGTCTCATCAATATAGCAATGAGGTTGACTCGATAATAATGTTGATGGATGTGGGGACCTCTTGGAGTGATAAAGTAAATATCGAAGGGACATCCTGATATCGAAGGGAGACGATATAAAGTCTCCTCGATAAGGCAATTATTTTATTATTGCATGTGGGTGTCATGGTGAGTCCCAATTGATGCTAAAGTGGAAAGCAATGGTTGGCTACTGACCGTTGAAGGTTGTTTGGCAGTTGCTCACTAGAAGTTGAACCAAACCGTTTTCCTAGAGTTGAGAACAAATGTTATAAAACATTGAACATTCTGCAATATTGGTGAGAGAAGGAAATAATAGGGGTTATGTTTTCAGTTTATCTCCAAAATGGAACAAGATGTAAATCTCCTATAAAGGCTTAGAGCCTGTAATTGCATTTGTAACTGTACTTTTGTTGCTGAATAATACAATTGTGATATGAGCTTTTGGAGTGTGGGATTTTTTACCCGAAAGAGTTTTCCCCATGTAAATCTGTGTGTTCATGTTTTTTGTTCCATCTTTCATGTTTAATGGTTTTGCCTGAATCTATTTAATGTTGTTGTTTGGAACTAGTTTAATTAGCATTAATTTTTCTCTAAGGGTCAATGTGGGAAATGAACTATGTCTAATTCCGCTTTGTGGCATAATAGTTTGTGTCTTTGAGGAAATCTAATGAAATTAAAATTACTGAAGGCACTACTGATCTTGGATGTTTCTTTCTGACATGACCAAAATTTCCCAACATTCTCCTATTTGGATTCTTTTCTGCATGAAAAAATCATCATTACTACCTAACCAAGTGCCTCTGATGCTAGATGTTTGCATAATCAACCTAGGATGAACTCATGAAGACAACCAATAATCTCATTGTTATTCATCCCATAGTTACAGGAAATAGGACCACAACAGGCCATTTCATGATAGAAAAGATCAAAATTCATATGCAATGCCAATGAATAATGTATGCCAAGTGAGATCCATTATTTATGTGTGGTATTTGGGTGCAACAGCCCCTACAACAGACACAGTGCAAGGATGTTGGGTATAGTGGTCATTTTAATATCAAATTTTTCAATCTCTATTGTCGTATAAACCACACTCAGTAGTCAAACAATAACAAATATATCAAGGTTACCAACCATGCCATCATAATTAAAAATTGTAAGGTTCCTTGCGGGCTAAAATCCACAATATTTAAATGATGTTTTATTGAATAATGTAGATACTTCAAATAAATATAAAGAGAATTAGTTTCAGCTTATTTATCTCTTAGTTAAAGTAAGCATTTAAATTATTGCTCAAAGATTTTGCAATTTGAGAAAAAAAATCACTTTTATAAGAAAATAATCTTGGATGGAATTATGATTTTACCACTATTATTTAAAGAAAAAACAAATCTTGGGGGAGATTATGATGTTTTCCATTGACATTAAAAAGCAAAAAACTTTTTAGTCAGGTGGTGATTTTGCAAGTGATATTAAAAGATAAGTAAAATTGGGTGAGATTATGCAATATGCATCATCTTTCCCACATGTGTTAGACCTAAATGTTAGACCGCAATCTTGTCATGGATCTAGACTTACAGGACATCCTATAAAAGTGAAGGAATTTTTCAATTTTAATTTGGGTCATTAAAATTAGTTATTTTCATAACATTCAGTTTCCTGTATGTTTGTTCATGGGTTTTATTTTTATTGGACATATTTTATTATGCTTGCATGTTAAAAACCCGGCCAGTTTCAATATAGATACATGTGTGTAAAATTTTTTTTTTCTTATCTATAACCTTCAGGACACCATTTCTTGTCACATAACTGTTTTGGTTTTTTGTTTCTCATTTCTGGTAACTGCAATTCATCCATTAAATAGGAAGACAGATCATAACATGGCATAGTTTACAAATATATAATGGTAGATATTATCCATATCTGTGGTTATATACAAAGCACAGAAAGTCTTTGCAACCATTCAAAGATAAAAGACTAAAGAGGAATTTCAGACAGCTGTATCACTTCTTAGTAGCTAAGTTTTTCCTTTCATAAGTTACCATAAGTATTTTCCAAGACTTTTATCACTTCTTAGTAGTAAAGTTCTTCCATCCATATATTATTACTATAATATACATTCTTTAAAATACTACATAGAATGAGAGAAATTCAATTATGTCTTTACCCACCCTGCAACAACCACTAATTAATGAAGTGTATATGAAATATCAAGAGACCAACCATCTCGTGTCAATTTAGCTACTAGTTCGAGAGCTTCATGTATTATTCCCTTTTTGCAGAGACCATTGATTAGGATATTGTATGTAATAATGTCTGGAGAACAATCAACATGCTTCAGTTTAGCTACTAATCTGAGAGCAATATCCACTCTATTCATCTTGCAAAGGCCATCAATTAGGGTATTGTACGTTAGAATATTTGGAGAACAACCATCTTGTATCATTTTGTCTTCCAAAGACAATCAACAAAGATTTTGTATTGTTTTAGCCACTAATCCAAAAGATTCATGTACTCTAGCCTCCTTGAAGAGACCATTAATGAGGATACTGAATGCAATAATATCTGGAACACAATCAACATCCTCCATTTTAGCTACCATACTGAGGTTTGAATCAACTTGCCTTCCTTGTAGAGACCATGTATTAGGATATTCTATGTAATAATATACAACATGCAACCATCTTGCATCATTTTATCTTCCAAGTCAATAGCTTCATCTACTTGACCCATGTTGCAAAGACCATCGATTAGGGTATTATATGTAATATTATTTGGATAAAAACCATCTTACATCATTTTTGCTACTAATCCACAAGCTTCATGTACCCTATTCACCTTGTAGAGGCTACTGATCACTGTATTATATGTAATAATATCTGCACCCTAGTGTATAAGGGTTGCACCTATATTGTTCTTGATGTCGTATCCCAGGTATACTATATGAGAATCTATTGGTGTCATCAATTTAGTTTACAACCACAAACTAAATTTGGTGTGCCATAACAGATGGGATATATTAGAGAGCTTAATGAGTTTTAAAATAAATTTAACATTCTCAGTGCTAAATGTTACCAAATTTTAAAAAAAAAAAATACTTAGATATATTTTATAATAAAACAATAAAACCTATTATACGATTTATTCTATTTAAAATTTCTCCAATTAGGCATCCAGCAACGCAGAGATGTCATCGAGATATCAAGTAGCAACAACCCCTTGGACTACCAGATGAGTCCTTGCCTTCAACAAATTGGAATAGAGGCCCTAACAATAGCATTGAGCATTTTGCAAATAATATTTTGTATGATCTACCCAAAAAAAATATTACTGGCAATGCACAGTCACTATTTCTATGAAATACAGGTTCATGCTTCGTATTCCTTTGGCATTGAGCAATTTTCCCACTCTATCAACATTCCATTATATCGCATATAAAACCTTTGATCACATCTACTTCCTTCATACATAATGTTTATCTTTTATCATAACACTAATCATACATTTTATAGTAGAAGACGTTTAGTTTAGTTTTTCAATGTGTAGGCACAAAATAACTTTAAAATAGAGTTTTTTTTAAGCTGCTTATCTACAAGCAAAGTCAATCGGTGAGTGTTGTTACTTAAATGAGAGTCAAACCTTCATACAATGCTATTGTAGTACAGTTAGGAAAGATGACTAGGTTTATTGATTAACCTGCTTTGTTCCGTTTCAATTTCTTCACTCAATATTGTTTACGAGATATTGCCTGGACCTTCTCCAACCAGCTATAGTCAAGGGTATTCTAGGAGCCCTGAAAGCCCCATGTTTTTTAGATCTACTCCTCATTTTTTGTAAACAGATTGAAGCAGCAGCTCTAGGGAGATTGGTTATGGATTGTCTGATTTTTAAAAAATCTGCTTACGTAGGGTTTCACATATATTTCTTGCAAACTCTATTCATTTTTTCTCATCGGCGTCGTTGAAATCATGAGGTAAGTCCCATGGCCTGATATATTGCATAATATATTTCCTGCAAACTATTTTCATTTTTTCCTTCACTCAATATTGTTTGGGATCTCCTTGCAGATTAATGGAATTGCCCAAGAAACTACATGTTCATAAGAGCTGCTACATGTTTATGAGATACTGTCTAGACCATCTCCATAATATTAAGGAATGCAACCCCCTTGCATGGCTACATGTCTTATCTATTTTTTGTATCTCTTCATATTACAAAGATTTGAAGTGATCTAGATTGAAGAAATAGAGCAGGAGATTTTGGTGTTTCTACTTTAGCATAAGAAAAGAAATGCATGTGTCAAGTCTGAGCATTTATGAATTGTTTGAAGCATTTAAAAAATATTTATTTAAGTGATTTTAATGTTTGTGTAGTGCAGCATTAAAATTTACACTATTGTGTTTAACTTTCTCAAAAATGGTCTTTTGATGCAATTATTTATTTTTTGCTTTTACTTTTCAAATATTTGTTTAAAGTGATTTCAATATCCAATTCAATAAAATAAATCTTAAAATTTCCACTTACATATATTATTCTATCGGTGCATTCCTTGCACCTCCTCCTGTTGCAAGTGCTAGTAGATAAAAATGTCAACATTACATGACCTTTTTACAAATAAAAATGTGAACAAGATTAATATCATTTCTAATTTGTATGGTGGATTCTTTATGTTCTTGCTCACTACTACATTCCTTCTTACTTTTTGGCTTATTTTGTTTTAATCCTTATACTTTTGTCTTACGCTCTACAAATTTCAGTTTTTTTGTATTGAACAAAGCAAAAGAATTACAAGAATAGAGCTACGAGGAAGTAGCTGAAAAACGTGGCCAACCAAAAAGCCAGTTAAACTATACAGTAATTGTACATCAACAAAAAACCTACAAGAGTTGAATAACATTTACATAAGTTGTACAAAATATCAACCATAACAAACAAAAGACACATTACAAGAGTTGTATAGCATTTTTATAGTGATCAACTTTATTGTCCAGCTAAACTTCACTATCTGATTTTAATTTGTTGTAACTGTTGTTTGGCCCTCTTGTTCTTCTTACATATAACCTGGATCTATGAAAAAAAAACAACTACCTGAAGACATATGTCAAAGTAAAGTCATAGAGTACCAGCTACGATAATAGTTATTAGAAAACATTGCAACACATCTTATTTTCCATATATTTTTCAAAACATGTTTGATACAATCAGGAATCACATCCTTTTGCATACCGAAACCAAAAATAACTTCTTTCCAGGTCAAATCACGATTAAAAATAGCTGAGAAATCTCTAAAAACTATAAACCATTGCCTTTTAACTTATATAGAGTCCCAAAAAATGTGTTTCAAGCTTTCCACACCCTTACAAAAAGGACAGTTTGCTGGTTGGACAATAATACACTTCAACCTATCCCCCACAGGTAACTTATAGTGCAATATCTTCCAAACCAACACCTATGAGTCAAAATCAGCTTTGGAACACCATATTTGAGCATTTAATTTAAACCATAATTTAGAGCTAAATCTGCATTTCCACTTTTGATTCAAATGATTAGCAATATTCCAACTAGGAAGTAATTTCAAATATATATTTTTTAATGGAAAATGATTGAAATGATTGTATGATAACCATTTCCAATCTCTAAAGAAGTAGCAATCCCTTGAAGTACATAACTTCACAATCAAATCCACTGGCACAAGAGATTTAATAAAAATGATGAACTGTTTATATCTAAAACTCAACCCATACTTCTCCTTAATTATGTTCCAAGGAGCCCAGTCAAATAGATAAAAATCCTAGATATCTTTAAATTGTCTAACTCCCTTTTTAAACAAGTAGTAATTTTGTCTTGGGAAACATGCTGCCAATGGTTGATCATGATAAGAAATTATTTTTTCCCACCAAATTGACATTGAAACAAAACTAAACCCGGCCTGCAAAGAAGATCCATTCCAATTTAAAAATTTGCTAACTTTTTGCCATGCTTTCCAAATAGGTTGGAGAGGAAAAGAAGCTTTGATTTTAAAGAAGGAAAACAAAATCATTTTATCAAGACAACGAACATCTTTCCATTTTCTCTTTATAGAAGCTTTCATCATTCATTGATGGACCAATATCTTCCATGGTTCATCTCCACTAGCAACCCTAATAATCTATTTTGCAACAAGGAAAATCCCTTGGGTTTGGGAATCAATAATCCTTAGGCCTCCTTTATGCTTTGGCTTAGTACAATGAGACCATGAAAAAGCAATAAAACCACCATTACCATCCCATATGGACAACAAAAATCTATGAATTATTCTATTGAGCTCTTCATAACCTTGTTTGGATGGCATCCATCAAAAAGAGTAGTACACATGGGAAGCAATGAGAATCTTATTAGCCACTTGAATCTTGCCAGCCAATGACAAAAGTTTATTGCCAAAATTGAACAACTTACACGTAATTTTTTTTAAGAACCAAGTCCACGTCTCAAAAAGAGAAATTCCCAAACCAAAGGGAATACCCAAATATCTAGCTATCTCACCATGTTTGATTTGCCTCCATTCTTTCAGTATCCATTGAGGCCTAGAAAAAGGCTAAGTCATTAAAAACATGGTTTTATTATGAGCTATAAGAGAGCCAGATATCTCACAGTACAACTGAACAATTTCCAAAGTATTATTCACCTCCTCTTCAAAATTATGCAGAAATAACATACTATCATCTGCAAAGTGGGAATTAATAACCATTTTGCTTTGAGTGATATAAATCCATGTGATAAGTTTTATTTGATGAGCTTTATGCAAAAAATAACCCAAGGCATCAGCTGTAAAAACATACAAAAAGGGAGAAAGGGGACATCCCTGCTTTATGGAATGTTGTAACTCAAAGGAGACTGATATATTCTTATTAACAATCAAATGAGAATTAACATCTTGAAACAACATTTGAACATGCTTTTGAATTTTAGGACGAAAACACGGCCATTGAAGCATTTTAAGGATAAAGCTCCAATGAATTCTATCGTAAGCTTTATCAAAATCTAGCTTGACTATCAAAGCATTTTGGCTTGATTGTTGCACCCATTCCATAGTCTTCCAAGCTAGCATAAGGTTATCAAGGATATATCTTCCTTTTAAGAACCTTGTTTGCTCAGCTCTCGCAATAATTTGAACAATGGGTTTAATTTTGATTGCTAAAGCCTTTGCAATAATTTTATATGAAGTACTTAATAACGTAATTGGGTGCCAATCAGCAATGGCATCCTCATTTTTCCCATTAGGAATAAGTTTAATTATACCTTTGTCAATATTTGTTACTAATTGTTACCCCAAGACTTTAATGTATTCTTTAAAGAAATAAGTTTAATAATTTAACCAACTTCATTAGTTTTAGGGTATGACTATATATATAGCATAAGAATTAAATTTCATTAAAATCATATAAAGATTACTAACCAAGTATTGCAATAGTATATTGACCTGCAAAATATTCAGGTTCCTTTCATTATTTCAATTCATGGTATTGAGAATAGAGCAACCTAACTCAATTTATTATTATAGGCTACATTTATATTTTATTTTAAATTTTCTTAGGAACTTGGATAATATGCAATTCCATGAATTAACAAATTCATTTATTTTCTAACATTTATCCATATATAATGACGATGTCTTACCATGCATATGGTTGGAATGATAACAATTAAATTTACTTAAGTATGAGTGTATCTACAAATATAAATCATGTAATAAACACAATACTTTAATACCATGCATAAGGTACTCAATGAATAATCATTAGGTTACACTTAATAGGATAAATAATAAAGTGCAATGGGTTTTTAAATAAAATGGTCGTGACATCCTTCCCCCCTTAATTGTGCATTGTCCCGATGCACACAAGTTCAAATATATATGCAATATGGTTCTTATGTTGTTTGAGCAATAATCACTTCCACGGAGTTAATATATTAATAATCATAGATGATTATCTTATGAGTAATCAAAAAAAATTGATCAATCTAAATTTGTCATGGTTACAATTGGAAGGATTATTAATATCTATACTTGACAATTGAACCACAACAACCTTCTTTCCATAGTATTCAAGTTAAACTATTATAAGAAAAGAAGATCATATGGTCAAGTAATCTTTACCATTATTGACTTACATTATAAATATACATAGTATCTTGAAATTCATATTCCCACCCACTATAGAATGCAAGAAGAAATTTCATGTGTAAGGCATTCAAGTTAGGAAGAATACAGAATACTCCTCACTATATATATATATATATATATATATATATATATATATATATGAATATTTTTCTTTCAATCTAAGGTTTCCTTCCCACTGTTATCAACATAATTTTAATTTGTGGTTCATGAATTACTTGATTAACATAACCAAATAAGATCTATAAGTTTCTCTCTCTATTTTATATAGATTTAAGTTATAAAATCCTTGATTGGATTTATCTATAGACATTGACTATCGTATTTTCCTCTAGAGAGAAATGTATATATGAATCATTATATTGCAATGCTTGATAATATGCTAGATTTGGGTAATTTGAACAAAGATCTTTGTATTAGATTTTCTCGATTCCCCATCTTTTTGGGATCAAATTCCTACTAATATTTTTTTTTTGATCTATCATAATTTATATAGTATCCTTTTTACCACTATGAATATATAACACAATAATGCAATAACATTGAAAATTGATTTTCAACATCTCGACCTAATTTTGGTATTAAAACATACATCATGTAAGATTTTCTCACCACCCAACTATATTGGCATCGTGAAGTCACTTTGGCTCTAGCCAAACCCCCGAGCAAGATATAGACTACTATAAATCATAGTAGGGCAATTATTTGATAGACATAATAACTAATCAAAATATTAGTGGGTATGCAACCCTTTCTAGGGTCCAATACCCCAGACAATTCCTCATCGGCTGCCACCCACATAGGTGAAATAGAGACAAAAACCCAAACTTTAATATGATTAAGAGGACACTCCCCAAGGAAGTTTGAAGATGATCTTGGTTAGATAGACTTCCATGAACAACTAAATCTTCTACTTATTACTCCACAACCCATTGATTAGAAAGAAATAATATAGAGCACATAATTGACATCCAAAAGTAGAAAGGAAAACAATAAGACATACCACAAATATAACGTCTATTCCTCCAAGATATTAATAGATTAAGAAGTACCTTTTAAAAGGTTGAATCACCTTGTGTTTCAATCTTTGCACATGGTTCTTGTATTGTTTCCATTTATGATGGATATGTCCCATTGTTCCCTTGAATTTCCTATCTCAAGACTATTCTTCATACTTACAAAATGTTAAATTTAAACTTGAAAGATTATACTTATATTATCATCTTTCCCATTTATTTGAACTTACGCTTAGACTAATGAAATACCATGCCAAATTTTGAAACTCTAAAAACTATGTCTAAAATCCATTTAGTTACCAAATGTCATTCTACTTCAAAGTCTCGCTGTAGAAAATTTATTGAATAGAATAGAAGATGAATCAATTCTATTAATTGTCAAAAAAAAATGCTTAAATGCATTGTATATTTTGATGTGGATGTGTTGGCGTTACTTGATGGTCCAGTAAGTTTATTAACATATCTTTTCCATCTTTGTGACTACCATAAACTTCTTCATAAACAATATTATATAGATGATGAAGAGAAAACATCTAGAAGAAGAAAACATTTGAAAGCTTTCAACTATGTTGAAGGAAAAACTTGTTAAGAGATCAATGCATTTCTCCAATTCCTTAAAAGAAGTGTCATTGCATAAAATGGAATGGTTGCAGAATATTTAAGAAATGGATTTGTTGAAAAGGCTTCAGAAACTTCTAGGTAAAAGCAAATGGCAGGAATAAAGTCAATTTCCACAACCTTTCCTAGCATCATCTCTGCCTAAGCACAAAAATGAGAGTGTTGGAGTAGGGCATGTACATTCATCAAAACATAAAGGATACAAGTGTATTGATAGACATGCATGCAAAATGTGGTAGCTTAGACAAGGAAATGAACCACTTAGCAAAATTCCTAAAAGAAATGTGGTCTCATGAGGCTTGATGGAAGTGCAAACAATGCATGATTTTCTTGGTAGAATGTCTCAAAAGATAACATCTCAACATGCCACAATTAGAGTAACAATAGACTTCATGGAAGTGATAATTGTAGTGAATGTTTAGATTTGATATAATGACAATGCTTGAAAGCTATTTCAGGTTATGCCCAAATGGATGGGGTATCATGGAATGCATTGATTGCAAGATATGTGTAGATTGGGCTCGCAAGAGCTTGCATGCAACTAGGTAAAGTATTAAGCATAGTTCCACAGAGTTTCCCAACGGGGGGACATGGGGATGGGTTTTGAGGATGAGGGGATCAAGGGCCTAAGTTTGGGGATGGTAGGGGGACGGCGGGGGACGGTGGCGGGGTGGCGGCAAGGCACTGATATAGATATAGTACTTGAAAAAATAGTTATAAAAAGATGTGTAAGTATAAGAATTATACATCTTGGAAACAACTAGGAGTCCCTACACGTCTTGAGGACACCTCGGCATCCTCAAAGTCCTAGCCATGTCTTGGATATGGCGACGATGATGGTAGGATGGTGGTGTTGGTGGTGGGCTAGTGGGGGGACGTCCCCCAAGTCTTCGAGATGGGGACGTCTAGGAAATGTGGGAATTTTTGGGGGAACACGTTCCTGTGGAACATTGGCAGTAAGTGATAAAAGGAAAGAATTGGTGAAGTCTACCGATGGATTACCAATGCATGTAAGAAAATATATATTAAATAAAATAAAAATAGAGTATACACAATATGGGAATAATTTGAAGCATGGTGTATGGAATGATGAAAACATAAATAGCCAAGTATTGTTAGCTTTAAGATTGATAAGCCTACTTGAGAATGATGATGTTGGCAGAGAATTGGGAGATTGTCCAGAGATGTTGCGTCCAAAACCACCTTCTCCCTCTGATGGCATAGAAGAATGGTGTTCCCCTGCAAAAGATAAAGAGAATTTCCCAAACCATCCTCGCCAATTATCTGTTATTAGTTGCAACTTTCCATCTTCCAGACATGAATGTGGTGTGGATCTTTGGCATCCGCAATTTTGATTTTTTTCTTTCCTCTGAACCTCTTCGCACTTTCCGTCCTCCTTGTCCGTCCGTCCTCCAAAATATTATTAAGACCTCATCCTCTATTCTTCCAGATCTTGACCAACCAAACATTATTTGTTCCCTCAACCATTAGGATTATTCGCCACCTATGTGTTTCTCTTTGTATCTCGATACTTCACTCAATGTACCTACTTATACATCCTCTTTAGTCATTTAGAAGTAAACTCTTCAAAATCCATGGTGTCAATTTAATTATTCAACATAAACATTTTAAGTATGAAACAATGGTAGATAGAATAAGTATCCCTTCTAGGTAAGTATTATAACCATCCCATCAATGAGATAAGGCATCAACTCAAATTCAAATCAAATATAAGAACAGTAAATCCCCAAATGTTGATGATTCAAATTCTCATAATAAATCTTAGATCATATACATATTTACCTCTAGGGTTCATCAATGATCAAAAGAAAGATCAAAATCCAAGAGACATCTTATGCATAGAGGTAATTTAATGCAGTTCATTCAAATTCTTTACGTTTTCAATAGGTAAATTTATGTATAAGAATCATCTAATATATAATCTTTATCACACTTAAGACATATGTATTACATACTAACACCCTACTTAAGAATTTTCAGAATTTCAACTTATTTGTTTGTACCATGCATCGCTTATCTGTTTTGAAGTTAGGCATCTCTTCTAAATTTTTTGAAATTTTTACCATTTATTTTATTATGTATTCTATTCATTTGTATACTGTACTTCCATCCATAATGGATAGCATCCATCCATCCGAGATGGGCATCCAACCATACAAAGTTGGGTATCCGCCCATATAGATGGAGTTCATCTATCAATAATTAGACTCGATAACCAGATTTATTTATGAGGTGATGGTACTCTTTACTGCTCATATTTAAATGCTTAGTTAATGATTTAAGTTTCTAAGCTTGAAGAGTGAATATGAATTCTAACCAACCCATGTAAGGCACCATGTCGAAGATGATTTACAAATGGATTAGGAGATGGACTATTTTGTCTTCATTGCCATAGACCTATAAGTTTCTCTCTTTGTTTTATATATAGATTTGGTTACAAAATCCTTTGATTGGCTTTTATATATAGATGTTGACTGTCATATTTCCCTGTAGAGAGAAATATATATATGAATTGCTATATTGCAATGCTTGATAATATGCTAGATTTGGGTAATTTGAACAAAGTTTAATTATTTCACTTTAGGTGGAATTGCATTGTTTCAAAGGACTACGTTAAAGTAAAGCTCGCTTAATATGTTGGCTTACAAGAATATAAATTAGTTAGGGTTAGACAACTACTTGGGTTTTTGGGTCTTTTAGTTATTCAAATTCTTTCTACATAATAAAATGCCAAAGAGGGGCGAGGTTATTTCTGTAATTTTGCTTGTGACAATGAATTAAGTTGTATTGATAAAATTTACCCTGCTACTAAGAATGAATCAATAGAAATTGGTGAACCATGTCTTGCCAAGATTATCAACATTTCTCTATTTTAAATCAATGATATAAAGGAAACTTTTATTTAGTTGTTCCTATCATCATCTTCATAAAATTCTATTATGTTTGTAGAGCAACAGTTTAATGTTTATGATTGTGAGATTTTCCTTCTTGTTACATATGTTATCTTATAATATCTCTAGAGTGTGGTGGAATAAGTAGAAGTTTAGTTATCCATGGAATCCTTTAACCAAGATCACCTTCTACATTTTCTTCTAGGGTTGTGTCCTCTTAATAATATTTTAAGGTCCAAGTTTTTTCCTTTGTTTCACCTAAGTGGGTGGCAGCCAACAAGGGATTGTCTGGGGTAGTAGACCCTAGAAAGGGTTGCACACCCACCAATATTATGGTCAATTAGTTTACTTAATCTACTATGAGTTATAGTAGTCTTTATCTACTCAGGGATTTGGCTAGAGCCCAAGCAGCTTCACGATGCCAGTACGGTTGGGTGGTGAGCAAGCCTTAATGATGTAAGCCTCCTTACAAATGTTGTACAAGATGATGAAGTTCAAATTTATTGATGAATGTAGAGTTGTGTTATTTATATGATTATAATAGCAAAATGGTACATAGTTGTTTACGATTTATTGCAAAAAATTATAGTGGAATTTTTAGATTTTCTGTCCTTTGGTTGTTACACCCATCTTCCTTTGTCTCTTAATTTGGCTATATTCCTCCCCAAAGCCTCGGCCATTATAATAAAGATAAATGGAAAGATCGGATCACCCTGCCTTAATCCTCTGGTTGTAGTGAAGAAACCTTGTGGTGATCCATTGACCATAATCAAAAATTTAGGTGTTGTAATAGAGCTCTTGACCCATGTTGTCCATTTATCATCAAAGCCAAACTTTCTCATCACCTCCTCCAAAAAAAATCTATCAACCATGTTGTACGTTTTTAGGATATCCAACTTGATTATCATACTTGTCGTACATGCTTTCCTAGCTAAATGAATGGATTCATGGGAAATTATTATGCCTTCTACAATTGACCTTCCAAGGGAGAAACCGCTTTGTTATGGGGAAATTATTTCGGGCATGACCTCTTTTAGTATATTAGCCATTAGCTTAGTAACAATTTTATATGTTATGTTGCAAAGTGCAATGGGACGAAAGTCACCCATCTCCACTGTACCTTTCTTCTTCGGAATTAAGGTTAGGAAGGTGTGGTTCATAGCCCCCAATATTGTGGTCTTCTTCCTTGACTCCTCCACTGCTCTGCAAAGATCCACGCCAATGATATCCTAGAATTGTTGAAAGTACCTGGCAGTGAAACCATCGGGGCCCGGTGCTTTGTCCGAGTAGAGTTGGAAGGTCATCTTCTTAACTTCCTCCAACGTCACTTCTTTATATAATCTTTCATTTTGCTCCAGATTAATGATTGCAAGAATGTTACCCAATATCCTCTCCTTGTCCACTACATGAGGGTCAGTATTTTGGTTTAGTAAGGCTTCGAATTAGTGAACAACTTCTTTGTTGATTTCCTCTGTTGTCCTCGCCATATTTCTGTCTTCCTTTTTAATTTCAACTATCATGTTTCTACTCCTATTAGCTATTGTCATGTTATGAAAGTATTTGGTATTTTTAGCTCCTTCTTTAAGCCAAGTTTATCTCGACTTTCTCCTCCAATAGCTTTCTTCTCTCGCCAAAACTTCATCAAATGCCTATTTTAGCTCATTTTCCTTCTCATACTCATTCGGACTCATGCCCTTGTCAATGAACACCTTATTCAAGTCCTCAAGCTCTTCTTCTATCTTGGACCTTTCCCTCAAAAATGTTCTTAAAATGGGACTTATTCGAATCCTTCAATTTTTGTTTTACATAATTAAGTTTTTTACTCATCTGGTATAACCTGGAGTGGTTCCCAAATTTTACTTCATTCCACCAAGTTCCAACTAACTCCTTCAAGCCTTCGTCTCTAAGCCACATATTTTTGAATTTAAAAGGACACTGTTCTGGAGTGCCCCCCAGGATGACTTGGAGTTGAACCGGGAGGTGATCGTATCCCGTGAAGGGGAGAACCGATGCATCAGAGGCTGCCACTTGAGTTTCCCAATCCCCACAAAGCATAAATATGTCTAACCTTTTAGCAATCCTGGTAAACCCTTTCCTTCGATTAGTCCATGTGAACCAAACATTTACTGGTTTAACATCTTTCAACACATTCCACTCCACAAAATCCTGAAAATCCAACTAAATTTGGGATATGTACCTGATTCCACCTTTTTTCTATGAATTATCTAGTGTTGCATTGGAATCTCCTGCAACCACCACAAGCTCATTGGGAAAATTATGTATCTTATCAGTTATTTGAACCCAAACCTCCCATTTGCTGATTGTGGATATTGGTTTGTATACATTGAATAGGAAGAAACATAGGTTCATCTAAACAATTCTGATTTTCAAAAGCTGCCAATTTTGATTCTCTTCCATCCTTTCCCCTTTCACCTTCATAGGATTCCACACCATGCCCAAACCTCTAGAATCCCCCTCTGCTTCGACAAATGCACCTTGCCAACCCTTCCATAACTTTAATCTTTTTTCACTCTCTGAGCTCCACTTTGTTTCTTGCAGCAATACTATGTCTATCTTTGCTTGGTCAATTTGGTGCTTGACTATGCGCCATTTGTTAGGGGCATTTACGCCCCTAACATTCCAACTTATGATCTTGATTGCTCCTTGGGAAGGAGGATCTCCTTCCTAGATCTTAATTTCCTTTGGCCTCTGGCATTACCAGTAATTTCCATTTTCTTTTTATTGCTTTTCGGGCCCCTTTTCCCTTTGGGTTTGATGTTTGGTTTCTTGATCTTGGATTGGCTTTGCTTGATCCTCCTTTCCTCAAAGATCTCTCCTTCTTCCTCTGATTCCATGCTACCCCCTTTGACATCCTCTTCTTCCATTAATTTGGAGACTTCATCTGATCCTTCTTCCAGATCTTTGTCTAGGGGGGATACTTTCACTTCTTCCAAGTTCAAAGGCTCCTAGTTTTCTTCACTCCCTCCTTTTTTCTCCTCCTCAAGCAAATTGTTTTTCTAAGCGATCTCCTTGA
This sequence comes from Sequoia sempervirens, assembly GCA_007258455.2. Classification (NCBI taxonomy): domain Eukaryota; kingdom Viridiplantae; phylum Streptophyta; class Pinopsida; order Cupressales; family Cupressaceae; genus Sequoia; species Sequoia sempervirens. The sequence goes on along the minus strand of VDFB02070227.1, from coordinate 150,550 downwards.
TTCCCCTGCCTCTTTCATATTCAGCATAATGAACCTTTCTTTCAATAGGGATATCCTCCCTAGTGTTTTTTAGTGTTCAAAGTCTCCTTGCCACCCATATCCACTTGTTAAAGGGTGTCGACAAATTCATCGAAAATCCTTAGTTCTGGCTCACTTTGTTTGCCTCCCTCTTCTCCCGCCACTTCAACTCTCCTCAGTTTTCTTTGTTTCTCAGGGGTTCTTGTCCGATCATGGCTTGACACCGGCATCATCTTTTGAATCTGGTTGCACTCCAAGTTGCCATGCATTTTTGACATGCATTAAAAGCACAAGGGAATCTCATCTTCTCTCTCAACTTTTTGACACCAAATTCCATTCCCAAAAAATATCTCCATTTCTTTTGGGACTTGTGCTTTTGCATTGATGTTAATACAAATCTTGGCATACATTCCATACTGTCTATCCACCAAGCTTTCATCTAGCTTCACAAATGCCCCAAGGACCGATCCGATTGCTCGCAGTGTCTCTTCTTCCCAATATTCAGATGGCAGGTTGTAAAGTCAACCATACTGGAAAATTTTCCACTTCCTGCTTCCATGGGTCAAAGTTAGGCACCCAATCTTTTATGAAGAATCCTGCACCATCCGTTTGTGTAGGATCCATGACTTAGAATATCCTTCTTCATTTGTGTCAATGGACACTCAACCAAAAAGCAGCCATTTGGGAGCGATTTTAATTTCACCCTTCCAATTACTCTCACACCAATACCTCAGTTTAGTCTCTGCGGGCCAACCTCCCCCCATTTCAGGAAGAAACCCACATCCTTTAATCTACTTATTGCATTTTCTACAGACTTTCGTTTCTCAAGACAAATGGAGGCTTTCCTTGAAGCAAGTTTAGGGTTACCTTGATTCTTCACAATATTCGTATCCTCGCCATCCTTATTTCCACCATCCGTTGATGCTTTCGCCCGATTGCACGAGTTTCCCACATCATGCGGATTGCCCCCAGCCTCTTGCCTCCAAGGCCAACGCTCCCAGGTATTATTTTTCCGATGCCGACCATTCCAATTCCTTGCTCCTGCGTTCCGACCTTCTCTTCTTCCCCAGTCCAAGCCGCCATTCCAATTCCTTCCTCTGGATGGAAAGCCCATTATCGGGCCCTGGTGCTCCATCCAACCGCGTTCGTTCTTCAAGCCATCTTGGAAGTGCCCTTGCCATCCATTCTAGTTTCTCAATTGTTCTCACCTTCTTTCCATCTTTGCCACCTCTCATCTCGACTGTAACCATTCTGGTGCCTGTCACTGCCATCTTGCCAACCTTGGTCATGCTCCCTTCGACCCGCTTCTATCCAATTTGAATTTCCTAACCTTGTCCAAGCCTCATCGCCAAATCTTCTCTCCTGCCATTTCGTATCGAAGAATCTGCCATCCTTCATGGGTCATTCATTGTCTGCTTCGTCAGCCCAACCGCCCGCTGCGTATTTTCACTCCTCTCGCGCCATAATTTCCTATACTTTTCTCTAAATTAACACTGCATTTTACACAAAGATAGGAGAGATCTAAGTAACAATTTAGCTAGTATTATGTTAAATTTTTAAAATCCAAATCTATGAACATATATCAAACAATTATTTTTGAACATATTTAATGAACATGGTAGACCGCAACAAGATTGTTCCAAGGAATGTTGGTTCTCATTTTATAAGAGAAGAACGTTACTCTTCATTAGAAATAACTTGAGAACTATAAGAGACTAAGTTTATGTAATTTCTTCTTTCTTCAATTGTATGCCATATTGTAATTACTAGTCAATTTTGTGTAATTTGATTACTATCCATGATATATTGTTGAATATTACAAGGGATTTCAGATCAAATATATGTCATGAAATAATTTTAGATAATTTATAAATTTTGTTTAGAAGGGAATGAACGAAAAATTTATCATCAATGTAATAGTTCACTAGATATTTCAAATGTGTGTAGTTTATAGATTCAATTGTTTAAAATTTATTTTGTTCTAACATTTCATATTGTGTGATCTATTATTAGGATAATAGAGAGCTAGAGGATAAAAAATAGTTAGGTACAAACTAAGACAGGGTAAAAAAAGAGCAGGGAAGGGATGGGAAGGTTGCACATGGTTCGAGGCACTAGACATTATTTTTGGAAAATAAAATTAAAAAACTAAAAATGCAGGAAACGCCCATAGACTGAAACTGAAAACATTTCTACATACAATAAAATCTACTGTTACTAAGTTGTTGCACAGAACCACAAGATAAGATCTAGAATCTTACAATTGCTTAGAATGGCTTTGTTGCTCTTCTCTTCTCTCAATTAATCTTATCAGTAGCTTATATTCACTTGAAGGATATAGCTGAGAAATTAGATCAAGTTGCGATTTGCTTTCTTGTGTCAACTGTCAAAAATCACTATCCACACAGAAATAGCAATTTATAAAGCCCATCTTAATCAACTGCTAACATAATGGAACAGGCAATAATACAGAAATAGCAATGCATGAACCCAATCTCAATCTACTGCTTACAAAAGAGTAATCAAGATATAAACTACTAGATTGATGCTTACAACTGGTAGGTAACTTTTGACGGTTGACCACATGGGAACTTCTTTTAGTTCACAAGACATACAAAAAAAATGTCACCTGCATCGTTATGTTTGATACAAGTGCATTTTGAAAATGGAATGGCTGCGTAGAAATATTCTCAACTGTATTATAGTTGTTATAGCACAATTTTGCAATTAGAATCCTACACATAATCTTAGGTCCTCACCTACCTGTACATTTCTCCAGTCAATATGTTGGGCTTGTCAAAGGGTTTCCCCTCTGCTTTGCGCTTGTCCTGCCATTTCTTTTTGAAGCAAGTCCACCTAGCATTATTGCCTCTGAAGATCCAATAATGCTAAATCAATACATAACCCACAACAAATCTAATAGATGATTCAAGCACAATCTTTGCCTATAAAAAGTCCCAGGACACTCCACAAACTAGACATACAATTAACCATAACATACATACAATTAAACACTCCACGAACTGGACATGACAATATAAGAATGGTTTTGCCACTTAATCCGACAAGTTGTCTCACACCAGAAAACTTTAATTTTACGGAGCCAAGACATTCTTGCCTGATGCCTAAAAGCAATATTTAATTTGAAACCAATTATTTCCATTGAAAGACTACAAATAATTGTTAAATAAATTTTAGTAATTGTTCTTTTTCAGTCACTAATGATTTGCACTACGTGTTGAGTAAAATCAAATCATATAGTATCTTTGATTAAAAGAATCATATTGTATCAAATATACCTTTAAATGCCCAGTTCCTATCCACTACCATTGGACGGTATAAAAAAGCTTTGAAGCAAAGGAGTTTATATGTATATTCTACAAGATGTCGAGGAAGAGCAGATTATCTCATTGTATCTGTTATGATTTATTATTCACTGTACACTATTTTGCATGTTTCTCTATTTTCGAAAAGGACTCTTTTGTAATATATGCACCAGAGCATGAATTTATTTGTAGACAATCGAAAACTTCATGGCAGTGGCAAGGGTTGAAGCATATCTTTACCGGTCCCCTAGATTCTTAGAGACATTCACATTGACTGATGTAGCATATGTTTGAATTTGTAGCTTCCCCATAGTTGAGCACTGAAGATATCTAGCATTAGATGAAATTCCTCAACAGTAGCATATTTTCAATAATCTACCAAAAATATTCCATTTACATTTTGGATTGCTTTATCATTAAGCTCAAGCCTAAGATCTTCTATTTGCATTTTGGATTGCTAGAGCTATAGAGCCTCTTTATGACCAAAACTTTTTTGGGTAGCCTCCTTATTAGAGTGGCTCATCTTCTCCAACAGTTCAGATCCATTAGAGTTGCCTAATGACTGAAAGCTTAGTTGTCTTTGTGACTTGTACTGTGCAAAATAAAGTTTTTTACATTTTGTAACAAAATTTCCTCAACAGTTGTAGGCATATCATGATGTGATGGGATGAACCTTAACCTCCTCAAGGCTAAATAGGTCCCCTGGAACTTTTAACACTATCTACTTGTTATGAAGATTATTAAATATGCATTTAACTATAAAAATGAATATATAGAAGCATGTCTGGATATCACTATCCATTCTCTTTGTTCCAAGGAAGCTTCAGTCTAACTTCGTCTACATTCTAGAACCCTATTCATCTCTACATGGAATACACATGATGACTGGTTTAGATCTAAAAGTTTTCAAAGTAGAAACTGTAACATTATGGCATGTAAAAGCCGAAACATTTGAGGGTTTTGTAATTAAATAACAAAACAAGTTATCCTACTGTCTATGTGTTAATATGGTCTCGAAGAAGACCATGTAACGAAGATAAAGCCCAAATGGAAATATGGAAAGTAGAAATAGTGATTGTATTTGAAAGCTTGCCAAAGATGAAACCAGGTATCAACTTTAATTTCAGAGAACCTGGACCCCGCTGCTGACCCAAACCTGGGATTCATGCACCTAGCAGGTGTCTCTATCATGTGGGCCCCATTAATTACTGTGATGTGGCATATAAAATTGACAATCTACATAATAAATGTGAAGGAAAGAAGGCGTTTTACTTTTGCAACTGTACAGTTGTAGATGCAACATTTTTCCCTTTCGATTAACCATTAAGAGAACATGTAGCTATTTACATGGGTGGAATGCTTGTGACATTTAAATTGGGTACCGACTACACGCTGCATGGTTATGATGGCAACACGTTTCCCTACAAGAATCCCATGCCATTCGTTTAAGCCATTTTGTCCTCTGCCATTTTGTATCATGGTAGATAAACACCACTAATTAAACTGATGCAGTCTTACCGTATGTGGTTCTAATGAACAAATCGTTGATTTGGTTGCCTCTGATAAAGAGCATTATGATGCTTTGTTCATTTAGCTCCTGAGTTTTATTATGATCATTGATCAATAAACTATGATGGTTAGACCATACAGTAGTCACCAACATACAAATTTGAATAAAGGACATAAATACTGGATTTTTATAGCAAAAGAATTTGACTCAGAATTACAAGGAAATGAGAGTAAACAATTACAAAAATGAAGACAAGGATTTAAATTGGAGAAACCAATGAGTGCGAGAAAACTACAGAAAAATATGTGCCAACTACTCATTTAAATCCACTAATTTCAAGGCAATTACATTCTTAGGCCACTTGGGCACACAACCAACTTGAATCTGATTTAGTTTAGTCCCTAAGATTACTAGCAAACTCTCTGTCTCTAACATGTCATTGTTTGCTTATTGCCTAAGCACAATGTTTTTGGAAGTACAAATTTACTCAAACTCACTTTGAATACCAATCTTTGGTTCTCCAATTTGGGTTTCCAATAATATATTATGTTGTGTAATGCAGAACAAAATATCACTGTTGAAGGAAGTTGAATGGTGAGGACTTCAGAACACAATGACCTATTGTCTATTACATATTGAAACCACGTCTTTCTTTGTATAAAATTATTCCTCAATACAAAATAATAACTCAATTAATATAAAATACAATCGACGTAACTATTACACCTTCTTTTGATGCAAGTGCTGGAGACGATGTGAATAAAATCAACTGTGATACACAAATGTAACAATGTAAACAGTGCAGTGGCGAACATCAATGTGAAATATCGGCATGTTAATTATAATGTGGGGATCACCTCCAATGTGAAAAATCGGCGAATCAGCTACAGCATGCTGACTTTTTAAGCTCTTCTGCAATCAGATGAAGAAACTTATGTTATATATAATATTGTTTTAAGCAGTATCATACACATTGCAGCCAAGGTTTTCAGGTTTGAGTTGTATTCAGCTATCGTATTTCCTCATAGTTTTGCCTGCATCGGAGGAGGAGGTAGAATCACAATTTAAGGAAAAAAAAAAAACCCTCAAAGATGGCATTTGTACTTGCAGAGGCTGCTGTTAAAAAAGTTTGTCAGATGGCCGTTCAACAAGCGGCTAAAGAGGTAAGCATAGCATGGAACTTCAGTGAGGAATTTGAATTGTTCAAGGGCAGAATAGAGCAAATCAAGTGTGTTTTAAATGAAGCTGATGAAGGGAGCAGTAGACAAAAAGAGTCTGCAAGAAAATGGCTTCACAGAGTTCGGGACATTGCCTGGGAGGCAGAGGACATACTTCAAGAATGTGCTGTGGATTCCATGTATGCTAATCATACTCAGTTATGCACTTTAAATTGTAATCAATTAACTCTTCGCCATCAAATGGGCAAAAGAGTTCAAAACGTCAAAGTCCGAATAAGTTCTGTTCTTGAAGAGGGAAACCTATTGAATATATCTAATGCTTTGGTACCTCACATAGCAGAAGCAGAGACATCAAGTAAGTCCCAAAGACAACAGTTGAAGAGATCGAATGTTCATCCAAGAGATTCAAAACCAGCGGGGATAGAGTCCAAGGTTGAAAGCTTGCTAACCTTGTTGAAGAACCCAGCATTTCCAGTTATTGCAGTGGTTGGAATGGGGGGGATGGGCAAGACCTATCTTCTTCAGCATCTCTACAATGCCGAAAAAGGAAGGTATGAGATGGCTGTATGGCTTTCAGTTTCTCAATTCTATTCTGTTTCCAAATTGCAGCGTGATATAGCCTTTCAGTTAGGTTTAAGTGAGCAAATTAAGGGTAGTAAAGTAAGTGAAGAGCTAGTAGCTGGGTTGATTCATGACAATCTGCAAGGGAAGAGGTGTCTTATTGTGTTAGATGATGTCTGGAGGGCTACTAGAGAAGGCGATTTGCTAACTAAACTCGGCATCCAAAGCGGAGATAATAGTCAATGCAAAATTTTGATTAGCACAAGAAATAGAGAGGTCTGTGTAAATCTGAATGCTCAGATTTATGAGATGGAGTATTTGTCAGATGAAGAGAGTTGGAGGCTGTTTTGTGCTTATGCATTTTCTGGGTCTGAGGGAAATAGACCGCCACAGCACCTGGAGAAGGTGTCTCATGAAATCGTCAAGGAATGTGGGAAATTGCCACTTGCAATAAAAACCACAGCAGCGTCTCTGGCAAGCATCACACTGCCAAGTGAGTGGCAGTCCAAACTAAGTAAGCTGAAAAAGGTAGATACACCTAAAAATCCAGTCATGGATATGTTCAAGTTGAGTTACGATTCCCTGCCTGCACACCTTAAGGCATGTTTTGCTCATCTTTCCTTCTTTTCTGAGGATCAGCGGATAAAGTGTGAGTATTTGATATATCTGTGGATGGGAGAAGGATTCATCCCAACAGGAGAGGACCAGTGGGATATGGCATGGGATTGCTTGTATCAGCTTGCCAATCTCTGTCTTATTGAAGTATGGGAAAATAAATTTCTTAACAAATATTGTAAGATTCATGATTTATTGCTTGATTTGGCTATACTTATATCTAGAGAAAATAAATGTGTATTCCGTGTTGAGGATGCCTTCCCCAAATTGCCCTTTGTGGATACCAGTGGAGCTGACTGGTGTCGCCTTTTATTGGCCAATAAAGATATAGGTGAGGATGTTATCTCAGAGAGGCGTCCTGTTTCTCCGACTCTTGTCCGCACAGTATCGTTGTCTGACAATAGAAATATTGGAAGAAAGATTCCAGCAATGTTGTTTAGTGGTATGAGAGTTCTCCGGGTTCTCGATTTGAGCCACACAAATATCTCCACTTTGCCTGCTTGCGTTGGAAAGATGAAACTTCTTAGGGTGTTGAATTTAAGCGGTACAAATGTAAAGAAGGTACCAAAGTGTGTCAGATATCTGAAGAGTCTCTCTTTTCTTGCTGTCTCTAGTTACCTTGAAATCACTCATCCGCCCAAATGGATAACTGAACTTAAGTGTCTTCAGCATTTGCGTTGCCAATTTGAGCAAATGCCAAAGGGGATATCAAAGCTGGGGTCTTTGCGAACACTGCTATCACCTTCCTTATCCCTCTCAATGGAAGAGGAAGATGGCATGTTGAGCTTAGAGGGTGTTGGCAGGATGAGTGAGCTTCAGGAAATAGGGTTTACATTAAAACATGAATCTCAGTTAAAAAAGATGGAACAGGGGATCCTTGCGCCCTTGGAGAAGATGCGTCGTCTGAGAGTCTCGAATTGGATTCCTGGAATGTTTGGTGATAGAGAAGCTGCCCTTCAACAGTTTCCGGAGAAAATGAATGCAATGAGAGATCTGGAACATCTCCGACTGAATAATTTTGCAGTGCCAAGTTGGGTATGTTGTTTGGCAAATCTCAGGTATCTCTATTTATGGCATTGTCATTGCAGTAATTACCCGGAATTGCAAGCAATGCCCAATCTAGTGACTGTGTGGTTGGAGAAGAACAGGAGTTGCAGAGGATTGCCAAAGGCGTTTGGAAAATTGGGAGGGTTTCCACAGCTCCGCTTCCTCTGGATATCAGACTTCTCTGAATTGGAGGAGTTTCCAGAATTGGAGGATGGGGCAATGGTATTGCTTGAGGAGTTTTTGCTAGAAGGGTGTGAGAAGGTGAATAAAGTGGGAGGGGGATTGGAGCTGTTGAAAAAGCTCAGGGAATTCAATTACAGGAGGACAGGGACTTCTGAATTGAGAGGCAGCTTGAAGGAAGGCGGGATATATTGGAACAAAATCAAAGCCAACAATTCCCAGGTATCAATTTTTGGATGAATGAAAAGCTTTCCCTGTAACGAGAGTCCAATGCTTAAATTTATATTTAACATTTTTTCTGTAAAATATAATTAAAATTTGAAGAAATACAGTACCACATGAAAGTGGAGATTTTTGGAAGATTTGCCAAAAATTCCCAGAGTTGTAGTTTCATATATGTCTGATAAATAGGGTATTAGGTCTTTACTCTTAAATGAGATAGAGCATCATTTATATAATTAATGGACTCTTCTTCAGCTAGCTGTGAAAAATTAAAAAAGCTAATATTATTTAGGAGTGTGGGCAAACCAATAATCATACTCTCTATAATAAATATTAATTTACTTTTAATTTACTTTTGGCCCTCTACGTAATTTGCACCTAGTTCTTCAATATCAATAAGATTTTGATCTTTTAATATCATAAAGATTTAAATTCCTAACTCTGTATCAGTAAATTTATCAAAATGTTTAGGTTAAACAGGATTTTTTAATTAAAAGTTAATTTCAATTTTAAATTGAACAGTAGTTGTCAATATTGATTTATGTTATGTTTTACCATCATTAATTTTATATTTTATATTTATTTAATTATAACTGTCATTTATCTTCTTATAAAATTGAATAATATTTAATTAGAAAAATCATAGATTATTGTTGATTTTGCGTCTAGGTTAAAATCTGGTTGAAATTATGTGTGTGCAAAAGTTTTGGGAGATAGTCAAGTACAAAGAGAAATATACAGAACTAAAATGTATTGTATTTATCTGTTCATCTTGTAAAAGATGTATGACTACTATCTTCTAATTTGCTGCTATTATCTATTCGTTAATCCATTATACAAATACATATTGCATGCCATGAAGGCTGGGAACCATTATGAATGTTGAATTGTTCCTATGGAAGTGGAATCATTTTAATGTTTGATTCATCATTTCTTGATAGTTTGAGTGTGGTGGGTAGTTATGCAATGTGCCAGTAACCTAGCATACTTAAAGACTGCCATTTGGATTACTGCAACAACTACTTTGTTTAATGTCTGAAGTGTAATGTTCCAAGTGACAAGGTAACAAGCGACATAATTTAGAATTTGCAATTTGGTTTGGAGCTTGCTAAAGTTATTATAGGATCTACAAAAGGATTGTGTAGAGTGCTCTACACCACTATTGGATTGTGTGTAGCATTTACAAAGTAAGATGGATAAGCTGTGAGTTACTGTGAGCATCTTGGAGGTGCTCTATTGTACCATACACCATAGAAGTGTTACTACAAATACCACATGCCATGAGAATGGTCTTGGTGTGATAGAAAGCATGTTGAGCTTGTTGGAGAACCCTGCATTTCCAATTATTGCAATGGTTGCAATGGGAAGATGAGCAAGACCTATTGATGTAACTGCCGAATCTTTGCAAGACAGGGCAGTGTGAAACGGTTGATTGCTGGGCTCCCACCGTCAATCGGTTATTTTCTTTTTTAGCTGTTCGTGTGTTCTTTTTTTGGGGTGGCAACTGTCAGTCAGCCTGGACAGTTTCTAATTTTGGTTTGCTTTCTCCTTTTTTTGTGGAGAGTTTTTGGTTTCTTTTGTTTTATTGAAGAATACTGTAGCGATAAGTCGGTCTGTTTCTTTGGCTGTGAAAGATACAGTGTTTTTGGCTTGATTCTGAATAAAAACTCAATTTTTATTACTTCTGAGTCCTTCGCAGTTTTCCTTTTATGTGTTCAATAGTTGAAGGTTATGGATTCTGCTTCATATTTTTGTTGTAGAACAAAATGTTTAGCTGTAAGTTAAATCATTTAGATGCAGGATGTGTTATGAGGTTTAAGCACAGGAGCTGAGCAGGGATATATGGAGACTCGCTTGCAGATACAGAGGTTTTAATCTGCATCACTCATCTTCTTCAGCATCTCTACAACACTGAAGAGCTAGTAGCTGGATTGATTCATGACAACCTGCTGGTGAAGAAGTGTCTTATTGTGTTAGATAATGTCTGGAGGGCTACTAGAGAAGATGATTTAGAGATAATAGTCAATGCAAAATTTTGGTTAGCACAAGAAGTAGAAAGGACTGTGTAAATCTGAATGCTCAGATTTATGAGATGGAGTATTTGTCAGATGAAGAGAGTTGGAGGCTGTATTGTGCTTAATGCATTTTCTGGGTCTGAGGAAAATAGACCGTCAGAACACCTGGAGAAGGTGGCTCATGAAATCATGAAGGAATGTGGGAAATTGCCTCTTGCAATAAAAACCACAGCAGCGTCCCTGGCAAGCATCTCCCTGCCAAGCGAGTGACAGTCCAAACTCAGTAAGCTGGAAAGGTAGGTACACCTAAAAGCCCTGTCATGGATATGCCCAAGATGAGTTATGATTCCCTGCCTGCACAACTTAAGGCATGTTTTGCGTATCTTTCCTTCTTTTCTTGAGGATCAGCGGATAAAGTGTGAGTATTTGATATATCTGTGGATGGGAGAAAGATTCATCCCAACGGGAGAGGAACAGTGGGATATGGCATGGGACTGTTTGTATCAGCTTGCCAATCGCTGTCTTGTTTAAGTATGGGAAAATAAATTTCTTAACAAATATTGTAAGATCCATGATTTATTGCTTGATTTGGCTATACTTATAACCAGAGAAAATAAATGTGCATTCCGTGTTGAGGATGCCTTCCCCAAATTGCCTTTTGTGGATACCAGTGGAGCTGGCTGGTATCGCCTTTTATTGCCCAATAAAGACATAGGTGAGGATGTTATCTCAGAGAGGCGTCCTGTTTCTCCGATATTTGTCCGCACAGTATCGCTGTCTGAAAATAGAAATATTGAAAGAAAGATTCCAGCAATGTTGTTTAGTGGTATGAGAGTTCTGCGGGTTCTCGATTTGAGCCACACAAATATCTCCACTTTACCTGCTTGCGTTGGAAAGATGAAACTTCTTAGGGTGTTGAATTTAAGCGGTACAAATGTAAAGAAGGCACCAAAGTGTATCAGATATTTGAAGAGTCTCTCTTTTCTTGCTGTCTCTAGTTACCCTGAAATCACTCATCCACCCAAATGGATAACTGAACTTAAGTGTCTTCAGTTTTTGCGTTGCCAATTTGTGCAAATGCCAAAGGGAACATCAAAGCTGGGGTCTTTGCGAACACTGCTATCACCTTCCTTATCCCTCTTAGTGGAAGAGGAAGATGGCATGTTGAGCTTAGAGGATGTTGGCAGGATGAGTGAGCTTCAGGAAATAGCGTTTACATTAAAAAATGAATCTCAGTTGAAGAAGATGGAACAGGGGATCCTTGCGCCCTTGGAGAAAATGCCTCGTCTGAGAGACTCGAATTGGATTCCTGGAATGTTTGGTGATAGAGAAGCTATTCTTCCATAGTTTCCGGAGAGAATGAATGCAATGAGAGATTTGGAACATCTCCGACTAACTAATTTTGCAGTGCCAAGTTGGGTATGTTGTTTGGCAAATCTCAGGTACCTCTATTTATGGCATTGTCATTGCAGTAATTACCCGGAATTGCAAGCAATGCCCAATCTAGTGACTGTGTGGTTGGAGAAGAACAGGAGTTGCAGAGGATTGCTAAAGGCGTTTGGAAAATTGGGAAGGTTTCCACACCTCCGCTTCCTCTGGATATCAAACTTCCCTGAATTGGAGGAGTTTCTCGAATTGGAGGATGGGGTGATGGTATTGCTTGAGGAGTTCTTGCCAGAAGGGTGTGACAAGGTGAATAAAGTCGGAGGGGGATTGGAGCGGTTGATAAACCTAGGAGTTCAATTACAGGAGGACAGGGACTTCTGAATTGAGAGATACGTTGTATATTGGAATAAAATCAAAGCCAACAATTCCCAGGTATCAGTTTTTGGACAAATGAAAAGCTTTCACTGTGACGAGAGTCCAATGACTTAAGTTTCCAAGCAATATGTATTAATATTTTTGCTATAAAATACAATTAAAAATTTATCTTTACAATTAATATTAAGGTACTTTTGGTTCATTATGTAATTTGCATCTAGTTTTTCAATATCAATAAGAGTTTGATTTTAGTATTATAAAGATTTAAATTTTTAATTCACATTATGTATCAATAAATTTATTAAAATAATTAGGGTAAACATAATTTTTAAAATTTTAATTTTTAAATTAAATGATAGTTGTCAATATTGATTTATGTTATATTTGATCATTATTAATTATATTCTTTTATTTGTTTAATTATAATTGTTTTTTTAATAAAATTGAAGAGTATTTAATAATAAGAATCATAGATTATAGTTGATTTTATATCTAAATTGAAATCCGAAGGACAAGTTTTTAAATGAGAATCTAGTTGAAAATATGTGCAAAAGTTTTGTGAGATAGTTAAGTACAAAGAGAGATATATAGAACTAGAATATTATATGTATTATATTTATCTATTCATATTATACATAACATAGTATTAATAAAGATGTATGACTACTATCTTTTAATTTGTTGTTATTATCTATTTGTTAATCCATGATACAAATACATAAGTCATGAAGGCTAAAAGCCATTATTTTTCCCATGGAGGTGGAATCATTTTAATGTTTGATTCATCATTTCTAGTTGAGTGTGGTGGGTAGTTATGCAATGTACTAGTGGATGTCCTAGCATACTTAGGGTGCCATATGGATTACTACAACAACTACATCGTTTAATCTCTAAATTGTAATATTTGTGTGACATGGTGATGGGACATGAATTAGGGTTTGCAATTTGGTTTGGAGGTCTATTGGAGCTTGCCAAAGTTATTATAGAATCTACAAAATGATTGTGTAGAGTGATCTACACCACTATTGGATTGTGTGTAGCGTCTGCAAATTTAGATGGATAAGTTATGAGTTACTATGAACATCTTGGAGGTGCTCTATTGTACCATAGACCATAGAAGTGTTACTACAAGTATTGTGTGCCATGAGAATGGTCTTGGTGTGGTTGAAAACATATTAAGCTTGTTGCAGAACCCAACATTTTCAAGTATTGCAGTGGTTGGAATGGGGGAATGGGTAAGACCTATCTTCTTCAGCGTCTCTACAATACCAAATAAGGAAAGTATGAGATGGTTGTGTGGCTTTCAATTTCTCAATTCTACTTTGTTTCCAAATTGCAACATGATATAGCCTAAATCAGTTAGGTTTAAGTGAGTGAATTAAGGGTAGTAAAGCAAGTGAAGAGATACTACAAGGGTTGATTAATGACAATGTGCAAGGGAAGAGACGCCTTATTGTGTTAGATGATGTTTGGAGGGCTACTAGAGAAGGTGATTTTCTAACTAAACTTGGCATTTGAATCAAAGATAATGGTCAATGCAAAATTTTAGTTAGCACAAGTAAAGAGGTGTGTGTAAATTTAAATGCTCAAATTTATGAGATAAAGTATTTTTTAGATGAAGAGAGTTGGAGATTATTTTGTGCTTATGCATTTCCTATGTTTGAGGGAAATAGATCACCACAACACCTGAAGAAGGTGGCTCATGAAATCGTGAAGGAATGTGGTAAATTTCCACTTGCAATAAAAACCATGGTAGTATCTCTAGCAAACATCACTTTGCCAAGTGAAATATAATTTAAGGGTTAATTATTTTTAAATCATATTTTATTTTTTAGAGTTTGAATCTTGATAGATGGTGTAATTAAGGATCATATTAACACCCTTGTCAATTGAATTGTAACCCTTTAGTATCATATTTTTCAATAAGATATTCCTTCAAATTTAAGATACAAGCATTAATAAAGAATCTTCACAAAACATTTTTTTAGCAACCATGATCGACCATCAAGCTTAAGCCTTAATTAAAATGATAATTCATTAGTTACTGATTTATTTTCTTCTCCTAAATGTGAAAAATATACACAAAAAATAATAATATTTATGAGTGTAGGCAAATAAATTATCATGTGCTTTCTAATAAAGAATATGTTTTTTTTGGCCCTTGACTCATTAAACTAATGAGGATTGCAATTTGTCTCTAGCTTTTTGAGATGAACAAGAGTTTGACTATTATTGTAATTTTTCAATTTTTTAACAATTTAAATTATAAATTGAAAGTATATGTTAAAATAAATTTATAAAAAAATAAAAACATTTTTTTTTATTTTTTAATTAAAAATATTAATTAAATAAAATTTAATGGACATCATTAGTGTTGCTCTAGGTATTCATGTTATGTTTAAGAATTATTAATTGGATATTTTAAATCTAATTGTAAGTGCTTTTTATTCTTTAATAGTATATACTAATATTTAATAACAAGGATTGTAGGTTATTGTTAAGGAGACAAGTGTATATTTTACATATTTTCTTATTATCTTGCACTCATTTTATCCTTGTTGATAAATACATCATTTTAGTGTCTAATTTTAGAGTTACAACATGCAAGTTAACCAAACTTAAACATTGTCTTGTCATTTAGTATTTATATCTCTAGTGGTTTGGACCACCTATTTTTTATGCTAACCTTTTTCTTACCCCATATAATCGTATTACTACAATTTTCTACTTGGATAAAATCACTAGTCTCATTTAGTTTTCCTTAATTACCACCTATTTCCTTAATTTTTTGAGTTGGCTTTAGTTCAAAATATGACCATTACCAATCAAATGGAATGTGAATATTTTGAATTGAACACTTAGAATTGCCCAAACTTAAGGCATTACTAGAAAATATCATAGCATCACATTATTTTATTTTATTCATACTATAGAGCATCTAGAGTAGTAAATATAAGTACCTTAAGGAGCATCATTAAATTAGGGACAAATCTACATCTAAATCCTTTCATTTTAATATGTTTAAATTATTTACCATTACACGCTGTGAAAGCAAGAACAAAGGATTTGAGTAAGGTGCAAGGAGGAATTTAGTACATGTCCACACTCTAAAATAATTTAAATCCCTTAAAGGTGTTCATAAGCACCAAATTAACATTAGAGTAGGTATAGGAGTACAAGGACCAAAACCTAAGGTACACAATAGAGAGAAAAATGATAGAAAAAGGATATGATCATATTTTTTTTATAGATAGAATTGCACCAATAATTTTGTCCAATTAGTTTGAAGAGTTTGAGGACATATTTGTTAGACAAATTTTATTACTCAAGGTAAAATTAAACACCAAAGGTGTGACTAGAGATGTATTATAACCAATTCACCCATCACCCCTTTGAAAGAGCTAAGTACTCTAATTCTCTTGTTTTATTGCACTTTATTTGTCATGTAGTAGACTTAGCTCATATGCATTAGTTTAATTTATTTTTGAATCATCTACGTGGGTTAGCATAAACTAAGAAGAGATTTGATTAATAGACCCAAACATACATTTTAGTCTTTATATTTTCATCTTCTTCAATTATAATTAATACTAAGCAGACATTATGAGCTTCTCTAACCACTAATTTATGGTAGGAAGCTTTTTATGTGAGGTTCAAAATTTATACTTTCAAGCAGACTTACTTCTACCCTTTGACTTGGATTTCCTTTTATTTTCTTGTTCTTTTTCCCCCTCTTTCTTTAGACCAACCTCTTACATCTAAGGTATCTTTAGTGAATTCATCCATAGATTTTTATTAGCTCTTCACTTGGTAGCTTTAACACAAATTCTCCATGTTTTAACTTAGAATATGTACCACTAATATTTATAAAATAATAGTATCCCATGAATTAGGTAATGAACAAGTATATATGATCTATATATCCTCTTCTACCTTTTTTATGGAAGCTAGTTGACTCACTACTACATTAGAATTATTCAAATGATCAATTACAAAGATATCTTCATTAATTTTCAATGAATACAAATTTCTTCTCAAAAATAATTTATTTACAAGATTCTTAGTTTGATACAATACAATAATTTTATCCCATAAATTATTTCTAATGTTTTCATGTAAAACATTCATCAAGGCTAAATCAAGAAGACATACTTGATTGTGTTTTCATGTAAAATATGAAAATGAGGAGAGAGCCAACGATAACCATGTTAGGGCTTATAATTGTAGAAGGTAGTGTTTGGACCCCACTTCCAATCTTTCCACCAAGGCCTGGAAGAATGAATTCCAATTTTTTTAACCATATCAATTAAAATTATCCCCATAGCTATGTCAAAAGTTGCACAATCTTGGTTAGAACAGTGAAACTTAGCCTTAATTTCATTCTATGACATTGGAATCATATAAGTTCTAGAGAATAAATCTCATAGACATTGAATTCCATTCTTGTAAAATCTCAAAGTCCATACCCAAGGAAATTTAGCCAAAGGGTAACCTTGATCGTGGAAAATGGGGGACCACTCAATATTATGTTGGTTGGTGGAAATACCATCACGAAATTTTTAACCATTCCAAAAAAGCTAAGGTTTCATGGCTTCCTAAGTTCTCCAAATTCTTTGAACAATAAAAGTTTCTTCAATATGAACTTCATTCTTCATGGTGAGAAGGGCTTGAAAACTAATCCCCTTCCAAGCAAGTCGTCCAACCATATGTTCAAAGGATAAACATTGTCAAACCAAGATTTTCCAAGCTTCACCTGTAGTGAAGGTATGGATAATCTATTTGGCATAAAGCACCGAACCTTGCAACTATGTAGATAACAACCCCAACCCTCCAAATTTGTGAGGGAGACAATTGAATTCCTAGGTGACCATATGAAAACCCTTGTGGAACTATTTGAGGAAGCCCAAAGAAAATCAGGAGAAATATTTTCCAATTCATGTAAGAGGCTTTCAAAGGAGCCCAACATAAAGGATAATACACATGGGTAGCCATGCAAGAATCTAATAGAAAACTTGAAATTTCCCTACTAGAGAAAGGGGTTTCATGATCCAATATGTACTTTTGACTCAGAAAGAACTACTTGCCATAAGAAAACCTGTGAAGCCTAGAAGGCACAGGTAATGTCTGAAATTTGAAAATTTCTCCATGGCCTTGATCCATTTCCAACTGAAGGCATTTAGCCAAATGGGCATGGGGGGAAAGGATTGTCTATAGGATTGATTCTTGTACCATTAAATGGTTGAGCCAAAAGATTGACATAAAGTATCCAAGAATTTGAAAGCTTGTTTGATATTTTTCTCCTTTTCAATGAAAGTGTGGAACGAGTCATCTGCAAAGTGACTATAAATAAGCTAAGCCAATGAATCAATAAAGGAATAACCTATGATCAACCCTTAAGAAATAGAGTAGGCTAAGAGGTATCTAGAACCTTCAGTAGTAAGCACATAAATATTCATGGAAAAAGGACAACCTTGGTCAATAGAATGAAAGATCCCAAAGACATTGGATTGGTGACCGTTGATGGCAATGCAAGCATAGGCATTAGTATTTAGAGTATGCTAACATATTGGATGAAATGAGGCCCAAATCATAAAGCTTGAATCATGGTTAGAATAAAATGCCATTGAATATGATCATAAGCCTTTGCAAAATCAATATTTAAGAATAGAGCCTTTCTTTGAGAGTGTTGAGCCTGTTCCATGCCTTCCAGGACTATAATGATATTATCTAGGATTTATCTAGATTTTATGAAACTATTTTTCTTTAGCCACACAATCTATAAAAGGATATTATACACCTTCAATGCCAAGGATTTGGTGATGATTTTGTATGACAATTGAGCAAAGTAATGGGCCTCCAGTTGTAGATGTCCTTTTAGAGTTGGATCCTACAAATGTTAAAACTTATATTCTTCTATCAAATATCTATATAGGGATGCTGAACTTCTAGGTCGTAAAGTCATTTGTGACATTTGTTGTCACAATAAATTCTACTATTAGTGTCATGATATTCATTCTATTGAAAATCTTTCACAATTATATATGACCTAGAGGATTCCAATTAAGTTTTTCTTTGAAGTTAATTGCAATAAATTAAGGCTAAGGTAATCTTGTTGAGCTTGCATAAAATATGGATGAGGAAACTTGATAGGATATTTCTAGACGAGTATACTATCACAAGAGAAGGATCGATATAGATTGCTAATGGATCCTACCAGTGTGAAGAATATGGGTGTTATGAGAATATTTACAAGGTATTTCACAAAAGAAAACAATGTGATAGTTGTGGGATGAACCCTATAATTAGCTCATAATAAAATTATATAGTAAAAGATGACTATGATCTATACCATACCTACTTTTGTGAACATGACAATGAAGATGAATATACAAGATTTGATCATACATTATATAAGCCTTCCCATTATTCAAGAAAATTCTATATTTTTGGAAGGAAAAGACACTTATTAAATGCACTATCTTTCGAACATGATTTATTTTTGTTGATGGAACAATGGTTATGAACAATGACATAGTGATGAGGCTCATGGTCACTGAATATACTACTTGGTTTGACATGCTAATCTAAAGGAAACTTTGATGATGAGTTGTGTTCAGAAGATAAATTTTCTTTATAGATGTAATTGAAATGTGTTCCTTGAAAGTTAAGTTGTTGGTGAATGAGTAACTAGTGGATCATGAGAAAATGTAGTGCCTACTATAGAGAATCCGATAACCTATGTTTCTTCCAAAATTACATGTTTCTAATTTCCTTTTGGGAAAAGTGACTTGTGTCACTCATTGTAACCAAAAGTTAGAAAACGAACCTTGTTTCCATAAAAGTTGTGTAAAATATAACTAGATAAGGTTCATTATTTTTTAATTATTATATTTCAAAAAGGTAGTTGGAAAATAGTAGTCAGGTAGTTACAAGGTAGTTATTGAATAAGGCCTATAAATGTGGGATATTTCGTATTATAGAGGGGATTGGAGGGGAAACTTTTGAGAACTTTATATAGAGATTGTATCAAGACTTTTTGGCTTGACACTTTGTACATAATGAGTTTTGTAATTGTATGATTTCATGAAGTCAATGAAGAATTTATTTTGGTTCATATGTTCTAAATGTATTATTGTTTTATTATTACTAGTTTCTCATATGTTAAATCAGTAATCCCTTTGTGTAATTGTGTAAACCATTGGTAATCTTGTTATTAATGAAACACAATCATGACTTGGTATCTTGATTTGAATTCATTGAATTAGCTTATCTCAATTATGTTGAGATTTTTCCATCTTTCCTTTTTCATCACTACATATCAAAACATATTTTAAACCCCATTTGTAATTTCTATAATTAGTTGTGAAATCTCAAGTAGTATTTGTATGTCTACCATTAGGGTTTTTGTTATTCATTTTCTTTTAGTTTTTCCTTTTCTTTGATATATAATTTTAGGTTAAAAGTACACAAAAACTACAAATACTTCCATCATATGAGAGATTTGCTACTCTCAAGAATAGAGGAATTTGTTACCCTAGTAACAACTTCTCCAACAATTTGAACAATTGTCGTTCTTTCGGAAAATAGGGTCATTTTTGGAGAAGCAATCATAGTGATAAATTGATTTACCAACATTATCATTTGAATTTGATGCTTATGTTCACATAAATATTGGTGCAAGTTCTAGTGATGATATGTTTCACCTTAGCATGTTCATTTTTCTTCTATAATGGCATGTTGGAGGATTTGAGGAGTTTTTTGCTTGATGATGGTTATCATAGTTGATTTTACAAGTATCTTATTGGAGCATGAGAGCATGGTGAAAATTTAGATTGTACATGATTGGCTAAGCCTAGATGTGTTAGCAATAAATTTGGGGAAACATGAACCAAAGATTTGAGCCTCAAGTACTTTCTAAGTGTTGTAGTTTATACCCAAAACTCAATAATATAAAGGTAAACACCCTTTGATTCAAACATAGGAAAAAATTAACTAGTTATTCACAGATTAACAAATAACCTTAACTAGATAGAATTCTAAAAATCATCTTATTAATCATATTCAAAAGGGTACTATATATGTATATACACTCTTCCTAGTTCCTTCCTTTTCTCTCCTATAATCCTTATACATTGAAATACAATTCATACAAAGGTCTTATATATATTCATTTGTTTTTTACATAATATACACATCTATCTCTACATACATATGCATACATATATATTATGTCATTCATATCTTTCCCTATACATATATCTTCAAGATGGGATGTGACCCATCTATGCTACCCCTAGTCTAGATGGTATCTTTACAATATTATGCTTTGCAAGTGCTTTGTGGAAAGATACAATATGTTTTTCCCAACGATATCTTCATTGTTCTACTTTTCGACTAACATCATCCTCCCTTTCAAAATGTTGACTTTTCCTCAATTCAATGCTACTCTACTAGAAGGATATCCTTGTAAATCTCTTTTAGGCTGGAAAGAGTGCTATCTCATTAAGTCTTTTCTTGGATTTGGAGTTTATCTACCTTTGTAAGTGTTTGAGAATCAATATCTTTTGTGTTAACTATTGCACTTCCTGGAGGACTCTGGTGATATGAACTAACCTTAAACTAACAACCTCCTAGAGTTGGTGGAATATGTATTGGACCCTATCTCTTTGGTCTTGTAGTTATTGGAATTTTGCATGTAATGCTTCTATTTATACTCTAGACTATCCATATGTATCTTGCAATGCATCATAAGTTGTGGCTCTTTGAAGAACGTGTTTCATCTGATCCTTAGTTATTGTTGTCATTGTTGTTTGTTGTAAGAAAAACTAGTATAGAGTATTCAAATCCCCTTCTATATTATTTAAGATCCAAATTTTTGATCCCAATGCAAAGTGTGTGATGAAACACTTCTTTCTTTCCTCATCTATCCTTGTTTTCTGAGTTTCTCCTTGGATTTGTTACCTTATTGTTTTCTTCTATAGTTGGTTGTCCTTGATTACCCCCTCTACCAAAATTTCCAGATGTGCTACCAAGAGTTGTGATTAGTCTCCTGGGATGTTATGAAATTTACTTTGTATCTCCTTTACTAGCTCCTCTAGTTGTTCAAAGCTCTCCATATGATGTTTCAAGATCTCTTCCCTTTTTATATGGTGCAGGATATCACCCAACTAAAATTTATGCAATAGTGATAGGCTTCCCAAGTCTACTTGTGACCCTACTAATGGAAGTTGTAATAGTTGGGGAGATTTCATCGTTTGTAGCTACTTCTTGGCTAGGAATTCCTTGATGGAATGCATAGAGGATGTGACAGAGGAAGAGGGTGTCTTAGATTATAGAGGGGGAGAAGATTGTTCTTGTTCTAAAGACACTATTTTTGGCTTTTCCTATTCCTTTTGTAGCTGCTAATATGCTTTTTATGTTGCTTCTTTGATCTCATTTTGTATTATTTAGGTGATTTTTGGTTTTTCAATCATTAGCTTATCAAGTCTTTGTTTGGATCAGAGCTCTTTAGTTTGAATCTTTGCTATCCTGCTTTTACGAAGGGGTCACTACAGCCACCACTTCTCCAATGGCTAGGTCTTTCAACCATTCTTATTTTGTTGCTTTCTCCCTTCTCCTTTTCAATGTAGTCAATTGATTTGAAAAATGATCAATTATATATTCTAAAGTTGTATTTGATGCTATCATATATCTAATAATCGCCCTCTTTGTGATTTGTTGGTTTGGGCCCACCATGTTTGGGTATTTTTGCAATGCCATGTCCATTACCTCCTAGAATAGACCACTATACAATTGTTCCTCGTCCACCAATGGGGAGACTTCAGGGATACTTGTAGTCTTTGGAATGGATGTGTCCTCTAAAATTATCTACTCCTATTCCTCTACGTCGACCAATTGTGGAAAGACTTCTCTCTGTGATTTTTCCTTTCTCCTCTTAGGCTTCTTCTTTGAACTCATTTATAGGAGGGATTTTGTAGCATCCTTTTCTGATGATTCCTTCTAGGGAGGAATGGTTTTAATCCTTCATTTACTTATCCTACTCATCTCACCTTGGGAAGGTTCTTCTGGTGGGTTGCCAAGGTGGAGTCTTTCGGACCTACGAGGAGTGGATGTGCTTTGTTCTTCTGATTCCTACTATGCTAGGCTCCATTTCACATGCAACTTCTCCTTATTTTTGTCAAAACTTTCCTCGGCCTCCTTTGCTAGGTTATCCATGTATTCTTGGTAAGTATTGAATTTCTCAACTTGTGGATCTTTTAGGTGGCAGAGGAATGTAGAGGCATAATTGTGGATCTCAGTATTAGATACTTTATATGGAAGTTGAGGTATCCAAATGGATTCCATGAATGTGTAATCTTTGTCTACAAGGAAGACTATTTATTTAATATATTGGCAACCACCTCATACTAGATGTGTTCCCTAACCTAGAGATTAGGAGGGATTTGGAGAACCTCTAATATGTTACAATAAATTATGTGGCATCTTGGAAATGTTCGACATGGTCCTCGATCTAGTTCGCCACTAGTTGGGTTCAATCCTAGATTTTCCCCACAAACACTAGTACTTGCTTCATGAAATAGAAGGTTATGCATATCAATAAAGTCCCATGCCTGAATTGATAGTGATACTTCTTAGTGTGATGTATGTTTTCTATTAGTTCTTGCCATAGAACCTCACAAAGTTCTATGTATTTTCTATCTATGACCATTTAATATGTTGTGTGGATAGTGGTTGCAATGGCAGAATCCTCTTGGTTGGTGTAGTAGACTTTGTAAGCTATGCCCATGGTGGCATACTTGACTATGGGGTTAGTGATTTTGGTCACATCTAAGCTCTAACCATTGTAGGTTTTCTCAATTAATTGGGTGACCTCTGCATTCTTAATGGCCTTCTTAGGCAGGAATCCCCTTGAGCGCATAGGCCTATCACCAGTTGGATAGCATCTTTTGCAATGTGGTATGGTTGGTCCATGTAGAGGTACTCATCATAATATCTACTCAAGATTATCCAAACCCAATCTTCTTGTTCGCTGAAATCTGGGAATTGTATCTACACATCCAATTCTTTTTCTGTTATGTTTTTCTATTGCAACAAATACTGTTTTGTACCTTGTTATAGGAGACTAAACCTTAGGACTTCAAATTTTGTATGATCTCTCTATGATGGGTGCATGGATATATTTTATGATGTCTTCTATGTATATCACTTCCATGGGAACTTTTGAAAACTCCCCTATTGGATCTATCTCCATTGTCTCAAGTATGGGAATCATTTATACTTTGGCCTTAGATTTTGGAAGACATCTACGAGAATAGGTGCAACCATTATAGTAGTTGGGGTTTTACATAAACTATCATAGGGTTTAATGCAGAGTGGTAGGAGTGCAAGAGCTTGGCAAGAATAGAATGTGTTGTGAGTGGAAGTGAAGGGGTGGAGAGGGGTATTTATAATTTTTTGTGTGAAGTGAGTGTAATAAATGGTCTAGCCATTTTTTCACCTTCTCTTTTTTTTCTTCCCGTTATCTTTCTATGACTATTTTTTCGATGAGTGTTTTCCCTTTTGTAGTTCATGGAAGGACTATAATACATTGATATGTTAATTTTATTTAAGTTATATTAATGTGTTTATATAATAATTTTGTTTGATTCCTCATTTTTTGTGTTTAGGGTTAGGTCGAGGAAATTGATGTTCAAACTCAGGCCTACCCTTTAAGTGTGGATACTATGACTTAGCTATTGGGGTTGTAATTGTCTTATTTTGATTAGTCTCCCTATGTTTAATTTTTTTTTATCTTATATTTGAGATATCCTTGTTCTCTTCCGTAGGTTACTAGATTGTTTGTATTGAGTATTTTCTTTTTATATGCTTGGATAGGTCCAAAATATGTTGGAGTGGTGTTCGTGTGAGGATTTGATGAATTTGTGGTGTCTTTCTTGTATTTGTAGTGATTTGTGAAGGTTTGATATGTTACTTGTGTACCATAAATGTTGTATGAAAGCCATATACTTTCGTGATGTTAATTCTTATTCTCCTTGGATCCATACCTCTAAAACATCATCACTATCAGTACTATCACTATCACTTGCTAATTCAATCTCTTTGGAACTATTGGGGTATCTTCTTCTACAATGGGTAATCTTGAGATAGAGTAGAGGTTTTTGGGATCTTCGTCTTCTCTATCTTATGTAATTTCCTCTACATATGTTCTATATTATTTTTCCCCTAATGGAATGTGGACTATTCTATTGTTATCCACCAAAGAGATTTATTCCTTCCTAGAGTCTAAGTTATCCCATTAGAATTTACAAACCATCTTAGTCTAAGTAGTGCTCAGAAGATGTTAAACAATTCCTTCATCTCTACAACTTCAAAATCAATAATTTGTGTAATTCCTTTTACGTTTACCTCCACATATTTCCATGTACCTAATGTTTCCATGATAGAACCATCTGCTAAACTAATATTCGTGGGTGTTCTTACAAGCTTAGGTCTTCCTAGTCTCTCCCAAGAAGTTGTCAAAATGCTATTGAGGTTTGTACCTAGATCTATCATAACATGTTTAACTTTATTGTTATTTAGTCTTGAGGTAATTAAAAAAGGACCATTCTTCTAATTCAGATCTTCTGCAATCTGATGTACATGTTATTTTGGTTTATTCCAATATTTTTCTAACTATTTCAATTTTACTAATAAATCTTTCTATTGATCCAAAGAGGCAAAACTCTTCAACATCATCACTTTGGAAAAACATGTTATCTCATCTTTATGTTGTTGCACAATTTGTTGCTTTGCTTTCTTTACTATCTTATCATGTTGTTTCTTATTTGGTTGGAAGTAGTCATAATCCTCTTCTTTCATTTTTGATTCTTCAGTAATCTCTTCAACCTCCCTTCTATGTCTTCTGATATCTCTTCCTTATCTATTTAATGTTGTAGCTTTGTTCTTTATTTTAAATTTCTTATTTTTGTTTATTTTTTATGGTTGTTCTTCTCTAGAATAATCTTCATTTGATGCATTTGATAGCTAGTTATATATCACTTGGCATCTTTTTACCCCTTGCAATACTCTTTTAATCACTCTAGCTCCTTTATTGTCTTATAGATCATCACTTCTTGAACATGTTTTATTATGATAGTATTGTTGTGCCTTATCACATTTAAATATATCATGTGAATCATCTTCATGAAAAGCACATTTTCTTCTCTTCTTTACCCAATATTTTGTGACATAATTTCCTACTTTCTCATAGTTGTAACATGTGGCATCACTTCTCTAGCAGTTTTTTCCTTTTGAATCTTCTTCCTCCTCTGTAATTGGACTATCTATTATCTTACATATAATCTTGCATAGGGTTGTTTTGTAACACATATGCACTTCTATTATGGCAATTTCCTATATCGTGCATTGTATAGAGGTCTTTCTTCTAGTCCTTTGATATAATCTATGTTCCTATCTATGTTTAGATCATAGTATTAATTCCTAGGGCATCTAAGATAGGGATGATTTTGTGTGTTCCGGATTTGAAATTGGTTTGCAACATAATCCTATGTGAGGTGACTATCTCATTCTTAGCATGTTCCACAATATACTGAATTTGTCTTGGTCGATACTATCTTTAATTCTACATGTAGTTTGGTTGTCATTCTTTCTCCATGTGATTTAGGACAATCATCTCAAAGGTAACCTGTTGAGCAATATGTGCACCAAATTTCTTTATTTTTCTTTGTTTCTTCCCTTGCTAAAATTGAGCTTTGTATGGTTAGTTGTTCTACCACAAGTTGTAACTTAATATTTTCTTTCATGTCATCCTTCTAAGGTCTGCAACAATTTTGTGCATCGATGTGGTAGGCCATGGTGATTAGGCTATATAAGTATTGAAAATATTTTTCCATCCAAAGTTGCTCGTATGTCATTCTGTAGTCTGAAAATGAACCACTTTATCTTCTACCTCATTGTCAATGGTTTTTCTAATTTGCAGTAAACTTTTTTGAATCATCTATCATATTCTTTTAATAATTCTACTTTCTTTTGTACTAGATCCCTCATTTTACTTACACTCTTTATTGGAATGTTTGGAGTATCAAAGTTAGCTAGGACTTGTAGATTGTTTTACTTTATTCCATCTCTTCCCATGTTTAGGATGGATCTTCTTTTACCAATCTAATACCCTTTTTATGAGTGAGGATACAAATTCATGAAGTTTTGGTTTATCTCCATCGATATCTTTCCTTTCCCATAGGGATTCTAGTAAGAATATGTGTTTTGTAACTTCTCTTGTATCTTTTCCAAATATTGGGATATTGATGATGATTCCATCTTGTCTTTTCTCTCTCTAATTTCAACTTTTTTGATTTGTGGACTAGGTTTTTCTTCTTTCTCTTTCTTTACCTTTCTAACAGTATAGGGTTTCTACTCTCTTCCCTTGTCTCTATCCAATTTTATATCAAAATATTTTCCAAGTATTTATTCCCACTCTACTTCTCTTTCTTCTTCTTCTCATGTTTCCTTGTTTGGTAGTATTTCTTCTTTCAAAATTATTACTCTTATATAGCTAAGGGGATGGATTCTAATCGAGGGGTTGTGACTCTTCAAAATACATTTTTATTTTTTTATTTGTTAATGTTATTTTATTTGTTTGGAAATTTAATCTATTTTCTCAACTTTTTCTTATTTCTTCTTCTTTCAATTTCTTTATACTCATGTTGACTATTTCTTCTAAATATTCTTCTTGAATTGATGGAGTCTTCTTCAAATATTTTAGAAATTCCACAAATCTATTGTCCATATTAATAGTGAGGTTTGATAGGTCCAATCTAATTATTGGACTATTTGAAGAATGTAGTAGTAATGGAGTCTTCGTATTATTGTAATGCCTTAATAGAAATCTTGTAGATTCTTCATACTCGTGAATATTCTTCTTTATATTGGTTATCAATTGTCTTGCTCTTTCCCCCATAATTATGATATTTCTGGAGTTTTCCATTCTTCCTTTTGATCTTCTTCTTTATTTCTTTGGTAGCACCCCCTTTGGCACACTCGGTAGAACCCTCAATGGCACGCTCAATTCTCATTCTCTCTTCAATTTTCATTCTTTTGCAATTTCTTTCTTCTATTTTTTCATCTCTCTTCTCCATTTTGGATTGCCATGTTTACTTTTTTGGCCAATTCAATTTTCTCTCTAATCTTTCTTGAAGTTGGATTATCTTCTTTTTCCATGGGTGTGATTTATTTGGGGTTTCATTAATCCTTTTATTGTTTCCCATGGTAGTTATTTGGTAGTTTTTTCTTTAGAAGTCGTATTTCTTTGGAGATACCTTCTAGAATATCCCCCCTTTCCATTCTCAATCCCCTTGGTGCCTAACCCCCTCTCATAGGATAAGCACCAAGAGGATAATTTGGAAGATTTTTATATCCTCATTGATTTTATTTTCTTTCTCTATGTATGATTCATTTTTTTTAAATTTTGCATGTTACTCTCCTTTATACCACCTAACCAAGGTCCCAACAATAGAAGTAATTTTAGCAAGAAATTTGGGGAAACACGAACTGAAGTGATGAGCCCCAAGTACTTTCTAAGTATTGTAGTTTATACCTCAGTCTCAGTAATATAAAGGTAAACGTCCTTTGATTTAGTCATGTGAAGAAATTAATTAGATATTTACAAATTGGAAAATAACCTTAATTAGATAGAATTTTGGAAATCATCATTGTTGTGCATTTTGCACACACACCCTACTGAAAGTAGGGACCCCCTCTTTTTGATTTGCCTTCTCTGATTGTTTAGGGTCTGGTCATTATTGAGTCTGCATAGGTTTTCCCTTTGGTTGATAATCATGCTTCATATTTGGGTTATGAAGTCATTTTACTTGTCCATGCGGTGATCTATTGACAAATGCAACTCATAATCTTTTAGCATTGGCCTTTGTATAATGGTTTCCCCACATACCAAATTGATTTGCATTAAAAGTCTAAGTTTTAGCCTTTGTAGAAAATTTGTGCGAGAATTCCATTGCAGGATTCCATTTGTAGGTTTCCAATGCACCAGCACTAAAGCCTCCAACTTTCACATTACTCCAACCCACAAACCTCCAACTTCCATAGTTATATTTTCCATAATTCTAGAAAAGGGAAAAATCATCAAGTACTAAGTTTAGATGCCCTTCATATCCATTTCTCCACATGCTTAAATAGATAAATCCCAAAAAAACTAAGTGTTGGGGCCTTGAGGAAAATTGTTTGCAAGTTTCCAGTGCATCAACATCGGAGCCTCCGGCTTCCGCATTGATCTGGCCCACAAACCTCTGAATTTTGCAGTCGTATTTTCCGTAATTATAGAAAAGGGAAAAATCATCAAGTAATAATTTTAGATGCCCTTCATATCCATTTCCCCACTTGCTCAAATAGATAAATCCCAAAAAACTAAGTGTTGGGGCCTTGAGGAAAACCATTTGCAGGTTTCCAATGTACCAACGCCAGAGCCTTTGGCTCGCAAACCTCTAACTTTCACAGTCATATTTTTTGAAATTCTAGAAAAGGGAAAAATCATCAAGTACTAAGTTTAGATTCCCTCCATATCCATTTCCCTGCATGCTCAAATAGATAAATCCCAAACCGCCAACTACCGCATTGCTCTAGCCCACAAACCTCTGACTTCTGAGTTGTATTTTCCACAATTCTATAGAAGGGAAAAATAATCAAGTATTAAGTTTAGATGCCCTTCATATCAATTTCCCTACATGCTAAAATATATAAATACCAAAAGAACTAAGTGTTAGGGCCTTAAGGAAACCTGTTTACGGGTTTTTAGTGCATCAACGTTAAAGCCTTCGACTTTTGCATTGCTCTGGTTTGCAAACCTCTGGCTTCGGCAATCATATTTTCTACAATTCTTGAAATGGCCAAAATTATCAAGTGCTAGGCTTAGGCACTCTTCTTATGCATTTTCCCACATGCCAAAATGGACAAACTCAAAATTTGCTAAGTGTTTGAGCTTTGCAGAAAAATTTGTACAGGTTTTTATTGCCACGACACCAAGGCCTTCGGATTCTACATTAATCCAGCCCACAAAAGTCAAATCCCCTCAAAAGTCAATTTCCCAAAATGGAATTTTTCTCAAAATATAATTTTTGTTTCCCAAAATATGGGAAAATTTCCTAAAATGGAAAGTTTTTCAAAAAATGAAATTTTCTTGATAATTTTAATATTTTACAAAAGATAAATTTATCATTTCTTGATGTTTAAATTATGATATTTTATTACATAGGTGCTTTTCAAGATGCTTGGAGGGATAAAGGATCAATTCATTAAAGGTCAAACATATGAAACTATGCCATAAATTGGAGGGAGCTGTAATTTAATTAAATGGTCAAGATGAACCTACATATGGATTTTTGCAAGGCCTTATTCACCAACAAGGATATTTTAAACTGAAATTAAATGGTAAATATCAGTACTTAATGAAAATATGCATGATAATTTGTGCCTAACAGCGAGAAGAGTAACTTAAAAGAACAAAAAGGAGGCTATTTTATTCCTCCAATGAGGAGTTGATCATCAAAACCAAGGAGGATGTTTGTTCCTCCTTGGATAAAAAATGTAACAGAATTATCTGATTGGATGTAAAAGAGGCATGTGTTGTCAAAACCTAATGTAATTCAAATATTAAATGTTGATGTATTAGGGCCCTTGAAATGGAATTAATCCTGGTCATTGATTTGTAATGTAACATCTATAAAAGGCCTATGCTTGTTCACTTGTAGAGGAGATTTCAAGAGTAAGAGAATTCAGTTGTAGGAGTATAGTAGGAAAGAGGAGAGAACTTGAGCTTGTTAAGAAAATGTTGGAGAAATTAATATAGATAGGTCACTGATTTGGTGATTTTCTATGTTGAGATTGAAAGTGTTATGGTTTCTTGTTTCTTATTCTCAAAGTTTAGCTTCAGTTCATTAATATTAATGGTGAAGTGGTGGACAAATTTATCGATCTTCAGTTCATACTATTAGTGGCTTGTTGATTGTAAGTTGTTGTGCATAGTTAGTTTGAACCTTTCTATTACATTAGTTCAATTGTGAATGTTTATGCATATTGTGCCAGTAATTGGATGTGTATGGATGTTTATGATCTAAATTTTTTTGAGTATTCCTTTAAATATTTTATCGTTTCTATTATATTGTGGATTTAATCCTTGTTAACCAGGAACTAGTTTATTGGGGGATTTGTCTATTTGAAGCATTAACCTTTGTTGTGATTGATCTTAGCTGCTAGATTAGGATCTCTCTCTCAACCCTTTATCTTTTGATCTTTCTTTCAATTAGTTTTAGAATCAAAAGCATCACCACATTGCCACATTTTATGGTAAGTCACTTCCAGGTCTTAGATCTGGAAATTTTAGTAAGGGTCTGCAAACATTTTCAGATTTCACAAAACCCTCATTTGAGTTTAATGCTTCCAGCCTTGTTGAATTGTAAGGCCCCTCGTGATTACCAGCAAATCACATCACTATTGAGTTGTTTTTTGCATTGTCAAGACCTGACTTTATAAACCTTGGGGTCATTTTCTAAAGTTTTTTTGAAGAGCGTCACCTTTTAATAGAGATATAACACTCGTGTTTTATTTGTGTTGTGTAGTGCTAAAACGCTCATCAACAATCATATTCAAAAGGGTGAAATATATATGTCTTCCCCTATACTCTACCTAGTTCCTTTTCTCACATATAATCCTTAAACATTGATATACAATTCATACAAAGGTCTTACATATGTCCATCTTTTCTTTGCATATACATACACTTCTATCTCTACCTACATATACATACATCTATATTTTATTATTCATGTATTTCCCTATACATATATATTCAAGATGGGGCGCAACCCATATATGCTACCCCTATTCTAGTTGGTATCTTTACAATATTAGGCTCCAAAAGTGCTTTGCAAAAAGATGTGGTATGTTCTACCCAATGATATCTTGTTGTTTTGTTTTCTTGCTAACAAGATGTCTTCCCTTTTCTGTGATTCCTATGGATTTATTTATAATATGTGATGCCAAGTGGGAGAATGTTAGGATTAAGGTGTCATCTACCGTGTAAATCCTATGTCCTATTGCATGGTTCCAACATCCTTGGAAAGTGTCCCTAAGCACTTAGGGTGTATTGGAAAAATATTTTGTAATATTTATAATCATCATTATTTGTATTACATTCATAAGGGGTGATGTGTTCCACTAGCATCGATAGAGGTGACTTGTGGACATAAATATTTAATATTATTTCCCCACATTTGGACACTTAGAACAAGTTAATAAAAAATAAGGAAAAAGAAAAATGAGTGCCTATTGGTATTTTCCAAGTGGGTGCTTGTAAAGAGGTGACATGTGTCTCTTGGTATTCCACAATTTATTGTATTGTATATTTAATATGGTTAAGTGGAAATTGCATAAATAAGTGAGAATTCTTCAATTAGGATTAGAAATCCAAAGACCCAAAATATGAAATGATTAAAAACCCACATACCAATGAGATTGAATGCCTCTATGCTATGAAATAAACACGCAAATGATTAGCAAACTAAGCTAAAGAAATTGAAATCAAGCACAAATGTAAACCTTATATCCCATTTGGAGGAGAAGCTTGTTTGATGTTGTTGTATTGCTCAAAACTTAGCTCCTTATGCTTGCAAAATCTCAGTGATGTCCTAGATGATAGATGAAACATAGAATGGTTGCTCAATTTCTCTCAAAGCTCAAAGAAACAAGATCTCAATACTCAAATTCTAGGTGATGATTATGGAAAAATGAGGGTGATTTTATAGGTTTTCAAGAATTAGATCAAGGGTTGAGATTGCATCTCAATACCCACAAAGAAGGGTTGAGATTGCACCTTAACACCCACAAAGGAAAGTGAATGAAGGAGGATGAGGGGATGAGATTAGTTACAACTCCAAATATCTCCTCATTTGTAGGAAATTGGTTGAGATATTTGAGGATGAAGGGTGGAGAATTGATCTCAAAAATGGAGGGTTAGAAATGCTTGAGACAAAAGTTAGTTAAGATATTTTGAAAAAGGAATATTCCTTGGAAATATGTTTTATGGAGGGAAATTAAGATAGTAAAATTATTTAATTGTGGAGGATGAGAATATGCTCTTTTGAAAAAATAATATTCTATTGAATGAGATGAGGATTAAAGATGGGATAATTAAATAATTAAAATTATTTAATTATAAGAGATTAGAAGAATATTGAATTAAACCAATTAAATAATTAAAAATTATTCAATTAGGATGATAAAGAGGATAATTAATAAGGAAATGATGAATTAATTAAATGGTTCAAGATTATTTAATTAATAGATGGAATTAGGATTAAATGATGAAAATGATGTTAAATGATGTTAAAAGGGGATTATTGATGCAAATGATGATAAATGATGAAAATGCATTGATGATATAATAGAATGATGAAAATAATGGAAAAATGCAATGTTAATATGTGCATGATACACATTAGGTATTTTTACATGTCTACATTTTGCCCCTCTTTGACACAATGTACTTGTTGCATTATTTCAAAGACATTCAATGCTCAGATCAAGATTGAAAAATTGTAAAGATACCCCATTGTGCCCCAATGGATGATGGAAGGACAATAGGACGTTGGACTATCCCCTCAAGAGTTTGGAAAAAAAATTATGTTTTTAGTTCGGGCTCACAACAAGGATCATGACTAGCTCAGATGTAAAGAGGATAAAAATAAAATCCCTAGGCGTCACATATAATGATCAAGATGATCCAAGGTGCTCAAAAAATAGCATGGAAGGGTGGTCACAGGTGAAACTCTAGGTTTGGGGAGATTAAATAGGAAATTAGGGTTCAAAGGATCCTCATTTTCACTCTCAACCCTCTTAGATCCTAACTTTTGGAGATTTCTAGCTATAAACGATCATTCGCGATGACTTGAGCTCCAAGAGCACCACATCACATAGAGATAGTTCAATAATACCAATGGCTAGCCAACACAGGCACTACAATATGCAATATTCTAACCTTTTCTTGTGTTTACTTTTCACACTTCAATTTGTTAGCCAAAGGTAGGACAAGCAAACATGGTAGTCCTCTAGATTATCGTGTTTGGTGTGGTATTACTGCATTTGTAGTTTAAGAATATTCATGTTTGCCTCAGGGTAATGCCTTTGCATAAAACCATTGTGTATGCTTCAATGCAACCTGTTTGACAATCGTGTTTGCAAAATGCAATCGTGCATACTAATTTTTAGGTTTTTATCATGTTTTTTGTAAAGCGACATGTTTGCAACAAAAATAGGTTCACATTTTTATAAAGTGATATGTTTGCACAAAAACATACTCGTGTTTGTAGAAAGCAACACATTTGCTCAATTTTGTAGCAGACTTGACATTTTTTATCAGTCTTTTATCAATTTGATGTTGTGGGTTTGATGCTTGTAGGCTACACTTCATCCACTATATGCACAAGAGAGAATCCCTTGATTATTGGATCGGCTAGCACACATTTACGATTTCTAGATTTAGGTCCTTACAGCATGGTTGGACTTGATCATATCACTTACATGCCAAAGATTTTCACCCATAGAGCAATGATGATAGCTCTAGTAAAGAGATGGAGATATGAGATGGCTACCTTCCACTTTCCAATAGGAAAGTGCACTATCATATTAGATGATGTTTATCCCATCTTGAGGATTCCTATCTATGGAGAGCTTATTGAGTACAATGTCAATCAAGGAGCTATATGCATGGCCAAGATGTTTGGTGAGCGGTGATTAACAGTTACTGACAGGAAAATTGATTTGACTCCCTACATTGAAGAGGTACATGAGTTGACTATTACTCTAGCTAGTTTGATTATAGGGCCACTGATGTCAATAGGTAGTCTTGACAATTTCCAATCAAATGGGGCATCTATATTGAGAGCATGATGATAGAGGGCACTCAATATGCCTGGGGACCATGTGTTTTAGCACATTTGTATCATGACATGCACTAGGTCTGCTATTGATGAGGGACCAAGATTTCTACAGGTGTGAGCTTATTACATGTGTGGGTGTGGTTGAGGATAGTGGTGGTCATGTGGCCTATTGGTATTGATGATAGGGATGTTGGCGACCCCTACTCCTATAGGTATCATGATTATTTGCATTACAACTAGCTAGGTCAATTATAGTACTAGAGGGCTATATTTGATTGTATAACACATTTTGTTTGGAGACCATACTTGGGATGTGAGGCATGGGATGATGATCATGCTCATCTTACATACTACCAATAGACCTAATGGCTAATCAGGAGTATAGATCAGATCATCGAGAGGTATTTACTAGAGAGGGTTCGCCACCAGTTCGACAAGAGAAATTATTTTGGGTCAAGATTATCACACACGATTCGCTAGGACCACTAGGGAGGTAGCTACATGGGGATTGAGAGCTTCTAGGACTGCTACTATAGAGTTCTGGAAGCCAATTCCACTTGGTTAGGGATGGGCAATAGGTCCCAATGACCCAGGTACTACTATAGACTATGACACAGGGTGGGCCAGGAAGAGACCACTCAAATTCACTCTTCCCCTAAGAGGTGTTGCAAAAATTGTTGGTAGGAGGAGGAGATGAGGAGTAGCAGTTGGTGGCCATGAGGCCTGATAGAGACTGAGGGTGGCTACAAAGTAGCAGTTGGTATAGCAACATGATGGTCATCAGGACCTGGGGTATTAGGATGGTCAAAGAGATGATCATTAGGACCAACAAGATCAACAGGCACCACCCCCACCGCTAGATTAGAGATAGGGTGACCTCACAACTAGGCTTACATAGATTATTGCAAATCGTGATTAGGCTAGGGCCAAGCATGACCAAGCCATTATAGATAGATACACTCGTGCAGGAGAGAAAAATGTAGAGATAACATGCAAACAAGCCTCCAATGTGCATTTTATTATACTCACAGTTAAGCGAGATCAAGCCCACAAGGAGAGGGACAATGTCATTATAGAGAGAGACACAGAGTGGGGGAAATGTGTGTAGCTAGAGATTTCACAGGCCTCCTCCATCCTCATGGATAGATATATGTGAGAGATAGATCAGCTAATGAAGGAGAGGACTTATTACAAGACCTTCTATGAGGTGGTGGTTCCACGATCGGAGAGACAATAGAGGTTTGGATCCAAGCGTGCTACTATAGCAACAGGATCG
The DNA here is from genome assembly GCA_007258455.2 of Sequoia sempervirens. NCBI lineage: Eukaryota > Viridiplantae > Streptophyta > Pinopsida > Cupressales > Cupressaceae > Sequoia > Sequoia sempervirens. The sequence continues at coordinate 114,897 of VDFB02070227.1, read as the reverse complement.
AGTAGGTCATGGGAGTATATGTTAGCAAACCATTAGTCCCGCCCTTAGGTCCTATTCTACAGGCTCACCAATCACCCTATCATAGTCACACCGCCTCCTGACGGGGAGCAGTCTAATAGAGGATCAACAGGGTTGATTGATGTACATTGTTCTTATGTTATTGTAGATAATTTGTTGTAGACATGATTTTTATATTATATATATATATGTTCATCAACCTTTCAAGCCTCCTATGTATATGTATATTTTGATTCCACTAGATATGAGATATGATTATTTTTTATGCAACAAATGATATCTTTTTATAATGTATATGATGTTCATGATGTATTCTTTATATAATAATGATGATTTATGTTATATGGTATGGTTATGGATGCATTGATGCTTATGATATGGATGCATGATTTATTATGCAGGATGTGATAATTATTTTTGTATTTTCTGATATTCAATGATATGCATGATGTGTGTATGATTCATGATATGGATGATATGATTTATGTGATAGATTAATGCACTATGATATGATGGATATGATATGCTAATGATTTTTTGGATGCAAAAATGCATGTGAAACTAATGATGTTATGATGCAGGATGGGGATGTTAGTGAGAAAAATGGTTAGAAAGAAATTATATAGAAGAAATTGATGATGTTGATCCAATTGTTGAAAATCCATATGTTATGATGATATATATGAATAGATGATTGATGGATGAGTGATAATGATTGATGATGTATGAAAATGTGATGAATATGCTTTTTCTTAAGGAAAAACTAAGTAATTTTCATGATAGAAATCCTTATTAATGTAGCAAATAGACACGATGTACCAAGGTATTAATAACCAAGATGGATTTGTATCTATTGTGTGTACTTTGACTCTACAAACAAGGAGTATTCTTGCTCATACCAAACATATGTAAACCTTGTTATGAGTGTATGGGTTAGAAGTTTAGAGCATTTCAAACTAGTGCATAGAGAGGTATGAAGAACCTAACATGCAAGGCCACTTTAGGTTTTTTGAAACAATTCCACACACACAAGGCAAGTATTCAGCATGGTCATATTGCAAAAGTATCCAAAAAACACAGCATATGAAATCAATGACCATGCTCCCATTCCTTCCTCTCTAAATCCTTATGGACATCCTCAAGAGGTCATAAGGATGAGACAATAAGATAAATCAAAAGAAAAGATCAAAATAGAAGAACAAAGTTGTTGTATCACTTGCCAAATATGTTGATTGTTTAGAGATGGTATCCATAAATGATGCCATTGTGGGACTGATATATCTGTTAAGGCACATACCAGGATGTTGATGGTGATGATGATGTTGATAGATAAGTATATAACACTTAGATGTGGTTTTAGTCTGATAATGATCAAGTCTTTAATATTTTTGCTTGAATGCTTTGGGATTTCAATGTTTGCTTTGTTTGTTTGATTGCTTTGTCAAAGGTTGAAGGCGATGATTTGTTTATTATGAATGGATAGTTTTATTGCAGATAGGTGATAGCAGAGATAGGATATTTTGAGATTTTTTGAATGTTTTTATGCTTTTCTGAGGTTATTTGAGGTTATTTTTTGGTGTTTTTAGATTATTTAAATTTTTTAGGTATTGTGAGAGATTTAGAGACCATAAGGGGACTGAACTAGTGTCTCGGGAGCTCATCAAAGATATACTTTCCTATGTTATACACGCAAAGACATCGTAGTTCGATTATTGGACTAAAGGTGGCCCGTACCAAGACAAACAACAATGTTTTGGGGATTTTGATTGTTTTGCAATTTTTTTGGATTTTTTTAGATCTTCAAGATTATTTGGATTTTTTTTATTTTTGAAGTTACACTGATTGGATAGGCTAAAATGATGTGATTTGGTTTGATTGTTAAAAACTAAGCCAAGGCTCAATATTTCATAGATGATTATATAGTAAAGATTGGTTTGGATCAATTTTTATTTTATTTGAACATGTTTAAGTCATAAAATGAGTTAGAGGACATAGACTAAGGCTTATTTTGAAGAATTATGTAATTATTTTCCCCCAACATCTAGCAATGTATAGAACATCATGAGTGGATAAATGGGGTTGAGTGTGGAGGAACCTTCAGAATGGAGGATCTTACTTCCAAGGAATACCTCGTAGTGATAAACCACGTTAGGATAAAGGATTTGTGTTTGGATAGGGATAGATAATGATGGGATGTTTGGATCATAATAGATTTAGATGGTAGTATGACATGGAATAAGATATAGTTGATGGAAAAGATCATGTCAAGATTTTCTAAGAAAACAAAATTGGAGTATTTTCCCCCAACTTTTTCCAAGATCAAGATAGGTTTAAAATAGACGGGTTTGATATGGATCATGGACATTATTATGGTTCAGAATGGATAGGATGTGGGATCTTACTATGTATGAGATAAGTTAAGTTGCTTCCAACTGAAACAATGTACATGAATCCTTGATTCTACACATGACACATGTTTACCAAGTTTTCATCATAGGACTTGTCCAAAGCGCCATCAAAGCAATTTTCACTAGAGGATGAAATTTTTCTCTTTACTATTTTCTTTTAACTTTTTTTTTACTTTGATCGTGTTGAACCCTCTATGGGTATTGATGTGGACGTTACTGTCATGATGTTCCAATGTATCTCGAATGGTGGATTTATAATTCTAGGATACAAGCACTTGAATATAACTCTTGAATGTGCTTGTAATCTTTGTTGATACCAGGATTAGCCTTATCTAAGTGCAAACATTGCCATAAAAGTTCTCTTAGAGTCCTTATGATAAAAAGTAGCTGGCAGTACAAGGTTAATGGGTGATTTGGATGTTCTTCTTGGGATAGGTGAATTTTGATAAGCGATATGAGATAAGGATGTATTATTTGACAGCTTGGATATTGAATCTTTTGTTTTCCAAGCTTGGAATGATGAGGTATGAAATGTGGATGTGGAAGTTGGAGTGGGTTTAGGACCAACTTGATCATGTGATAATGAAGCTTTTTTTTATATTGATGGATGCTTTTGATAACTAGATTTTTATTTTTGTTGTTGCTCCATAGTTTCTTTGACTAATGGAGTTTGACTTGGATCATTTATTTTCTCTTGTTTTAGAATCCATTTGATCTTTATTTGTCCATTTTTATTTTTTGATTCATTAGATTCAATAATTTTCTCTTTTCCTTTGTGAGAATTTATTTCTTGTTGGCCCCAATTAATGGGTGGGAAGATATGACAACAATGATTCATGATGTGGATGGTAGAATTACTAGCAGCAATTTCATCACAATAACCCCTCATGACTCCCATGTTGATATTTTCACTAGATAAGGTTTCCCTTTGTACAATTGAGGTATCACTATTATGATTAGATTATTTGACTGTCAAACAACTAATATCTTGATGTTGAGAATTGTCAAGAATAGTCATGTGTTCATTATGTGGTGTAGATCCCTACTCAGTACCTTCGGCCTAAACTTGAGAAGCAGTAGATTCTGATGATTCTTCAAAAGATGTGTTTGTTCCAAATTTGGTATAGAATCCTTCTTCATGGTCTTTTTCTAGTATATTATCATGATATCCTATGAACTTGAGTATAGCTTCATCATTTTCAAATATGTTTGAAGTAGGAGATGCTTGTTTTGAATTAGTATCATCTACATGTCTAGTGGAAGCAAGTACCTCACAATTAGATGTAAGAGTTGTTGGTGTAAGGTTATAATCATATTTTGTGAAATATTGAATACATTGGAAAATGCTCATTAGGTCGTGATAGTATCATGGAGAAGTTGTAGGCTCTTGATCTTGACTTATTTCATAACAAGTTTTGTTGATGGCTTGGAAAATCTTCATTAGCTTATGGTAGTATTTTGGTGAAATGGGATCTTGATCTTGACTCGTCTCAGAGCAACCTTCATCATGCTTAGGGGTGTTTTCTTGACATGAGCTTTAGGTAGATGGTGCATTATGAATGGAGGATGTCAGGGTACAGCTTCAAAAAAATTAGATGAGGATGACAAATCTTGGGTGGATATGGAAGGTGATGGAGGACATGATTGTGGTTGGATTGGATCTTGACTTGGATTTGGATAGCATCTTTTTGTGAATTTTTTTTAGAATCAATATCATCTACTACAGATAGCCCTTGGGCAAGATATTTGGAGGGCTTATTGTTAGACGACGAGTTCAGTGAGGGTGGTATGGATTGACTTTGTGAAGAGCTTGGAGATGGAATATGAGCTTCTTTAGGATTAATTTCTTCAGCATAGCCTATCATATAGTCAAATGAAGGAGGAATATTATGATCTAATATGTGCTTTGTTGCAAGAATGGAAAGATTTAAGGTGCTATCATTGATGTCAACTGGTCAATTGTTATCCACTAGTTGTTTTTGTATATGTCGAGGATATTGAGAAAATTTTAATAAAGATATGTTGCAGGTATTTAGTGGTTGCTTGGGTTTTGGTCCAGATTTTCTCCTATGGTTGTGTGGTTCAGATATGTTGTTCATGGTTGTTAGAAGGTGCTATATTCATATTTTTGGTTGTTGGTTCGTTGTACAGTGCAAAATTGTGTTCACCAATTGTGAACTATGTTTTTCTATATTTTTGGTTGAGGTACGAGAGAAATGTTGGTCTGGATTTCTCTTTGATAAATTCTTATGACATGTGGTTCTAAAATTGAGTTGCCTCGATTGTATCGAAGTTAATTTCAGAATTTGGAAAGTTTGTGCTTAATGGTTCTATGTGTTTTACACTGGTTTAGTCGACCTTATGTGAAATACTACTTTTGAGGATGATGAAGTGTGTTGGATCTATTTAGGTCCCTATGAAGCATGTGTTTGGTTCGCCCTCATTCTGATTCCACCCAAGGATGTTTTGGCACCAACCTAATTTGAACTTGGATTTGGATAGCTGACTTTGGATATGTTTCAAAGTTGATGATGGTATAAATACAAGATGAGTCAGTGATGGAAAATATACAAGAGCAAAGAAGAAGAGTGATAAGAGAAAAGAGAAAGTGTAGTTTGGTGTGACATTGATTCTATTTAGTAAGTGAGTGTGTTGTGAGTGTGGGAGATCTATGCGAAGCTTAATGTTAAGTTTCTAGATGCGGTGAGCAAAAGGTGAACTCTATCATTCATGCAAGTTGATCGAGTGATTATGGTGGAATAATTTGTTGCATTGGGGTTGTAGTCTCTCTATAACAATTCTTCTTTATATCTCTATGGAAATGAGCCCTCCAGGTTGTTAGCCCTATTGGACAATGAGTCCTTGTTCTAGACAATGAGTCCTTGTTCTAGACAATGAGTCCTTGTTCTGGATAGTGAGTCCTTATTTCAGGTAGTGAGCCTTTTGTAATCAATTTTGATATTGTTTATAGTGTGAGTTAATCCTCACTGTGGTTTTTCCCTCATTGGGTTTTCCACGTCAATTTGGTGTTATTGTGTTTATATGTTGGATTTGAGATTTTGCATTGGCATTTGATGATTAATCATTTAAGCTATATTAAGTATTAGTTTTGGTGATTGAATTAAAGGTTTAGTTCTATGACAATTGATTCACTCCCCTCTCAATTATCCTATTCAACAATTGGTATCAAAGCAAGGTTCCTTGGTGAAGAGCTTAACCACTTGAGGAAGGTCCAGGATGGCTGGAAAAATGGCTTTTGATTATCCAAGGTCTGATGGAACTAATTATGGTAACTAGAAAGTATTGATGGAAGAATATCTAGAGTATTGTGGATATGATGTGGATAAATCTTACAAAAATCCTTACACTCCTCTTGCTAATGGTGTGAGTACACTTGAAGAGATTAAAGCACATGAAGCAAACAATAAGGCAAATTTCATCTTGAAGAATAGTTTGGTACATTCCAAGTTGATTAAGGTTCAGAGTTTGAAAACGGCTAAGGAAGTTTGGGATGCTTTGGAAAGAGAGCATGATGGTGATGAAAGAGTCAAAAGGCCAAATTATAGAACTTGGAGACATAGTTTGATCTTCTACATATGTCTAAAGATGATAATATTAAAGCTTATGTATAGAGATTGGATGAAATAGTGACCAGAATGCTAGGACCTTGTGCTACTATAGATGAAACCAGGATTGTAAAGAAGATTCTCAGAAATCTTCCTGAACTTTCAGTGATAAGGTGAGTGCTATTGAGCAGACTATAGATTATAATGTACTAAGGATCTTCTATTGGGATTTTGACATCTTATGAGATGAGGAAGTCGAGTCTAAGGAATGGGTGCAAATTAGAGACTGCTTTTAAAGCTACAAAAGGTTAATAGCTAAATGAAGAAAACTTTGATGAAATAGAAGCTAAGTTTGTAAGAAGAATGAGGAAAGGCTCTGGTAATTTTGAAGGTAAGTTTCCCTTTAAGTGCTTTAGTTGTGGACAATTAGGTCATTATGTTGTGAAGTGTTTGGAAAGAGCTAAAAGAAATAAATAAAGATATGAGAAAGAAAAGAAAGGAAATGAGATTAAGAGAGCTTATTATGTGAAAGAGAATGCTAGTATATCTAATGAAGATTCAAAATATGAAGACCCTGATGAAAATTAATGCTTGTTCTTGGCAATTAAGGATGAACCTACATCTGCTAATTCTTTAAAATAGGTAAAAGAAATCCCTCTAGAGAAGGATAAAAATGAAGGTACGATTATCTCTGCCCCACACTAAACAAGAGAAGAATTTTTGGGTAGTTGACAATGGTTGTTCACATCACATAACTGGTGATAAAAGTAAGCTTTTTAAACTTGAAAAATATGATGGAGGCTTGGTTATGTTTGGAGATGATACTGGTGCTAAAATATGTGGGATAGATTCAGTAAGTTTTGATGGAAAGCATCATATTGACAATGTCTACTATGTTAAGGGTTTAAGGCATAATATATTGAGTGTTAGTCAGATGTGTAGAAAAGGATATGATCTTTTGTTTAAGAATGAGAGATGTGAGATCTGGAAAGGATCCAGAACATTGATTGCTACAGGAAATAAATCTGGAGGGAATATCTATCAACTTAAGGGTGTTGATGGACAATGTTTTATGACTCAAATTAATGATAGCTGGTTATGGCATAGGAGAATTTCTCACATTAATTTTGATAAATTGGAAAGTATTAGTGTTTTTCAAGTCATGAGAGATTTATAGAGAATTAAAAAGTGTGTTAATGCTATTTGTAGGAATTTTCAATTTGGAAAGCAAGCAAGAAATCATTATAGATCAAAGGAACAGTCCACTACCAAACTACTGGATTTAGTTCATACAAATCTTTGTGGTCCTACAAGAGTAAGAATCTACTTGGTGAAAGGTACTTCATGCTTTTAATTGATGATTATTCTAGATATACATGGGTTACATTTCTTAGAGAAAAATAAAATTCATTAGATAGATTTAAGGCATTCAAAGCTATGGTTGAAAATGAAGTGAATTTGAAGATAAAATGCTTAAGGTCTAATAGATGTGGAGAATTCACCTCCCATGAGTTTAAAATGTTTTGTGAAGTGCATGGAATAAAAAGATAGTTATCTACTCTGAGAACTCTTCAGCAAAATGGAGTCGTTGAAAGGAAGAATAGAACAATTCAAAGGTTGCTAGATCAATGATTACTAAGGTTGGTTTACTAGAGGTTTCTAGAAAAAATCTATTCATACTGTTGTTTATGTATTCAATCAAGTTCAAGCAAGATAAAATAGTACAAAGACTCCCTATGAGCTATGGAATGGAAGAATTCCTATTGTTAAATATTTCAAGGTATTTGAAAGCAAATACTATATCAAAAGAGATGAGGAAAATTTGGGTAAGTTTGATGCAAGAAGTGACAAAGTAATTTTTCTTGGATATTCTACTAATAGTAAGGGATACAAATGCTTCAATAAAAGACTAAGAAATATTGTAGAAAGTTTTGATGTCAAGGTTGATGAGACAATGAAGAATCCTATTAGCATTGATGGATATGTATCTAATGAACCTGATTGTGTAAGAATATAAGAGATTGTGGAAGAATAGAAAAAAGATGAGCAAGGGAAGTAGGATGAATAGAATGAAATAGAAGAAGATTCGGTGATGTCCCCTAAGACACCGAAATATGTATAGAAGAATCATTTAGAAAGTGAGATTATTGGAGATAAGACAAAAGGTGTGTTGACTAGAAGTAGAGTTGTTGTTGAAGTGAATCTATGTTTACATTTTGAGATTGAACCGAAGACTGTATGTGAATCTTGTAAAGATGAGCATTGGAAGGAAGTAATGAAAGAACTTATGTTGATTGAGAAGAATCAAACTTGGGAATTGGTCCCAAGACTAGTAGAAAAAAATCATTGGATCGAAATGGGTATTCATAAATAAGTTGAATAAAAATGGAGAAGTTGTTAGAAAAAAAGTGAGGCTTGTTTGTAAAGGTTACTCACAAGTAGAAGGCATAGATTTTCAGGAAACTTTTTCTCTGGTAACAAGAATGGAAGTTATAAAGATGTTCTTGGAATTTTTTGCTCATAAAGACTTTAAGGTCTATTAGATGGATGTCAAGTCAGCATTTTTGAATGGTGAACTAGAAGAAGTTTATATAGAACAACCAGAAGGATTTCAGTTAACATATCAACTGGATATAGTGTGCAAATTGAAGAAATATTTATATGGGTTAAATCAAGATCCTAGAGCATGGTATGCAAGGTTAGATAGTTATTTGGTTCAAAAAGGTTTTAACAAAGGTACAGTAGATAGTAATTTGTACTTTAAGATTGAAAATGACAAAATCTTGATTGTAGTAGTGTATGTTGATGACATTATATTTGGAGGAAATGAAAATATGTGCAAGAGGTTTGCAGAAGAGATGTAGAAATAATTTAAAATGTCTATGTTTGGGGAGATGAATTTCTTTCTTGGGCTATAGATTAATCAAAGAGAGAAGGGAATTTTCATTTCATAGTCTAATTATGTGAGAGAGATGCTAAAGAAATTTGGGATGGATGGTTCCAAATAGGTAAGTACTCCTATGGTGAATGGATGCAAATTGGGAAAAGATGATGATTCACCTAAGGTTGATAAAAGCAAGTATAGATCTATGATTGGCGAACTATTGTATTTGACTGCTACTAGACTGGATATTATGCATGTTTGTCTTGTGGCTAAATTTCAAGAAGACTAACGAAACTCATGTTGCTATTGTCAAAAGAATTTTTAGATATTTGAATGACACACTAGATTATGGATTATGGTATCCTAAAGATATTAATTTTACACTTAGTGACTATACAGATGCAGATTGGGTTGGATGTGTAGATGACAGAAAAAGTACAAGTGGTGGAGCATTCTTTCTTGGATGTAGATTGGTGGCTTGGTCAAGTAAAAAACAATATTCAATCTCCTTGTCTGCTGTTGAAGCTGAGTATATTGATGCTGCATCTTGTTGTACATAATTTATATGGATGAAACAAGCATTGAAAGATATCACAATGGTATATGATGATCCCATTTCTATTTTTTGTGATAATACAAGTGAAATTAACATTTCAAAGAATCTGGTGATGCACTCAAGGATGAAGCATATATCTACTAGATATCATTTCTTTAGAGAGAAGGTCATGAAAAATGGAGTACAAAGCTTGAGTATGTTTCAATGAAGGATCGGGTTGTTGATATTTTCATGAAGGCTCTTCCTAAAATAATTTTGAGTATCTCTGAGAGAAGTTGGGGGTTATTTCCCATCCTTTCTTGAACTAGGTGCATATGGAGATGCATCAATACTATGGATCTATCTTTCTTTTGCGTTGATGTTTTGGTGGCTACCTATCAAGGGGGGTAGGTAGTATTAGGCGTTATCATTATGAGTATTCTATTTTTCATGTCAAAGGAGAAATCAATGTAAAATATTATATTTCCTTTGTCATCGATGTCAAAGGGGGAGAAGAAGAATGTGAAAAAGGAAAGGAAGATTGGGAGAAGAAGCATGTGAAAGGAAAAGAAGTGTATAAGAAATTATTTTCTAAGGGAGAAACAAAAAAGTGTATTCAAAGCTTGTATGTTGTCTTTGATGGTTTTTCACATCATGTGTTGACATCAATGAAAAGGGGGAGATTGTTGCAAGAACGGAAAGATTGAAGGTGTTGTCATTGATGTTAATCGTTCAACTGGTTATCCACTAGTTGTTGTTGTTGTATATGTTGAGGATATTGAGAAAATGGTAATAAAGATATGTTGCAGGTATTAAATGGTTGCTCTGGGGTTTGGTTCATATTTTCTCCTATGGTTGTGCAGTTAGATATGTTGTTCATGGTTGTTAGAAGGTGCTATATCCAAATTTTTGGTTGTTGGTTCGTTGTACAATGCAAGTTGTGTTCACCAGTTGTGAACTGTGATTTTTTGTGTTTCTGGTTAAGGTCCAAGAAAAATGTTGTTGGTCCCAATTTCTCTTTGATAAAGTCTTATGATGTGTGGCTCTAAAGTTGAGTTTCCCTGATTGTATTGAAGTTAATATCAATACTTGGAAAGTTTGTGCTTAATGGTTCTCTGTGTTTTACACTAGTTTGGTCGACCTTATGTGAAATACTACTTTCAAGGATGATGAAGTGTGTTGGATCTATTTGGGTCCCTATTGTTGGCTAACAGATTAGGCACCTTGAGAAATTACAATCTAATGCCTGAAAGGTGCAAAAAAAAATATTAACCAAGCAACTCTGAATATCGACCCTTAAATAAAGATGAATATTCTCTTAATTTTATCAAGGTACAACTCCCTCACATGATTTTCAATGAATTAAACTATTTAAACTAAATGCCATGTATGCTTTTAACTAGAAAGTAGGAAAGGTATACTTGAAATAAAATGTATGCCCAATACCATTGAGAAATGATATCAATTATGAAGAACTGCATTACTTACACTAAGATAAGATATGCACTAAGATATTCCCAAACGCAAAGATTTAAGAACTCATATTACTTCACAACTAAATTGCACACAAACAAAATAGTAATTTCATTAATAACCAGTATTGAGAAGTCTTTTAAAAAAGATAATGTCTAGAGAGAAAACACATGAAAATAAATACATTAAATAGGTAGATGAACACTACCTCTTCATGTCCCTATCCGATCAAACAAAAAGACACAAAAGAAAGAAAGAGAAGCTAGGACATCACGATAAAGTTGCTTTGTTTCTAGCTTCTAGGGTCACCAAAGGTTTCTTTCGCCATGCCTGGAAAGCTTTGAGGATGTGCATCAAGTCCTTATGCTGAGGAATAATTACAATTTTTCATCCTGACCTTCCACGTCAAATGGTTGTCCTTAGCCATTTCCATGCGATGTTCACAAAACTTCATGAGGTCAATTGCCTAAGATGAGACTAGGTATAATTCACTTAGTTTCTACAAGTGTTCAACAATAAGTGAGGGTGAATCAAGAGTCTCCTTGACCATTTTCTAAAACCGTTTATTAGGCTCCTAACATCCATGTCATTTCTCATTTCACTTTTATCTTGGAGAAAACCAAGAGCCACCAAGGTAATCAACACTTCATCTGAAATTTCAATGCATTCCTTAATGATCTCCTTAATTTTCTATAAAATTTTCTTGGCAATATGTAACTTCCACTCCACCCCTTTAGTCCATGACAGATAACAAGAGTCTAAATAATTTGATATAACCTGGTCTGCGGCCAACTTTTCCATGTTCGCGCTCAAAATTAACTTTAATTCAATTTGGTAATTATTCCATAGCTTCTATTCCTTTTCAGTCGTAATGATCTCTTCTCCTAAGGTGGTTTTTAAAGCATTCATCTCTTGGAAGCATTTTATGGATTCAATAATGACAAGGCTTCCCTTCTTAACCATAGACTCAACCCAATCATCTACAACCCTACTTAGGCTTTGAAAATTTTTAATTTTAGTCAAGGCCTCCTTTCCAACTATAGTGAGTGATTCTACAAAAGAATTTACCCGAGAGAGAGGATGAGGAACAACCTCAAAAATATACTTTAGCCATTCAGTCAAACTTTGAACGTGAGCTTTCAAATCATCTTTACTTTCTTTATCCTTCTTTGATCTCTCAACCATTCTAGCCCCAAACACCTAAAAACTTTTAACATCTCCATCCCTAGTAGGAGGGTTGAGGTCTACTTTGTTCACTTCAAAGTCACTCATAGCTGCCTGAGAAACATCCCTCTACACTAAAGGGTGCGCAATTTCTATCTGGAGTCTCCCTGATTCTATATCATCTATTAACCTAGCAGTAGTTTTTAAATTCTTAGGTTTTGGGGTCAAAGTTCTCTATAATAGTTGACCCACCATATCCTATATATACAAGCTAGGTTGTATAGCTTTCCTTTCTGTGACAATGAATCCTCCAACCAAGTTGGGATTATTGAAACCTTGGTTTGCTTGAAACCTAGAGACTTGAACAATGTTCTAGTGACTGGAGGAGTGTCCTCTATAGGTGCAATTGTTTGTGACCTCTGAGATGTGTCGACCTCTCTAACAGGTGATTCATCTTGGGAGGGAGAGGAATTGATATTTAGGTTTTCTAAACCCTCCTCTTCTTCTTCCCCTTCATTTTCCTTCTCTAGAGTAGGAAGGTTGAAGATATCTTCTCCACAGGTTTGTGAATACACATTCTTGTCTGGTGGATCTTCATCACCACCTCCTTGCACTCCAGATGGTAAAGACTAGGAAACATTGCTAATTGATTGCTTGCTAGCAAGGGCTTGAAAAAATTCCTTCAATAGGCTGCGAATATTTAGACCTAGTTTGAGGATGGGATTGCTAATTTTTCTTCTTTGTCACCCATTCTCGTGTTCTAGTTAAAACATCAGCAATTTTTTCTTCAATGGTCTCCTTTTCTTTGAAGTTCTAGTCCATAGCAGCAATAGGTTGGTTCTCTATCAATTCAGTATACACTGCATCCACAATGTCAGACCCATCTTCCACAATGCCCTACAAATCCCACTTCAAATCATAAATGATTATCTATTCCAATGTCTTGATCTCATCCAACTCCTTCTTCTGACCTCATATTCATCGAATCAGTCAACCCAATAGTCTTCAAGGCTAGATTGGTGGTAAAAATTAGGACTCAATTTCAATTTATTCTTAATTCAATCCTTTAAATCAAAGGGGACTCACTTATCATACGAAGGCATGTTGTACCTGGACAGTTCCTTCTCAATATTCAGGACATTAGACATTGATTGACAACTATATGCACCAAAACCAAAAGGGAAACAGACTGTCAATATTTTCTTGTCTTGGCATAATCTATTAACATCAACCAATTTCCTGGTTACCTCAATAAGCACCCACTTGTCTTTAGGATGCTTGGGAAATTTTATAGGAAATCAAACGTATCCACCAACCCTAATGTATGAGAATCTCTAGAATTGAATAAAATGGCTACCATAGAAGTCAACAAACTACATGGCTTCAGGTGATAGCCGCATTGCAGGACGTCCTTGTATCTCTTTGACCATCCTCATGGAGAAAGTATCAGTCACTCTTCTGAAATATTGAATATCTTGTGAAGCTGAAGCTTATCATGATAATCATAAATTGGTACTTTTCTCAGAGGTAAATCACTTGGTCTTAATCCAGGCCAAGGTTTGGTGCTAGCAAGGGAATATATCAAATACAAAGACATATAGAAAAATCTATTAAGAGTAAAGAATGTTATCAACTCATGTAGGTTGTCACTAATTATCTCTACCCAATCCAAGAACTGTTCTCCACTCAAAATGATTTGGATGAATAAATACATCCAATCTTCGAATCCATGAATATTCTCATTCCCCCTCACCCTATGTAACAGTACTACAATGTCGGCCACTTCTTCTACAAAATGATTTATGTGTATATTATGGGGCAATTGAGACTTACATTTCTTTGGTTTGGTCAACCAATTCTTTGCTATCACATTCCTATAGACCCCTTTCTTTGCAGTGAATTCAATTTGGGAATGTGTCATGTTCATTGGTGAATAATCCTCTCTCTAGAAGCCTTAAGAAACACACAAAGGTGAACCTCTAAACCTTCAAAACAAGTTTGTTGTCTTTTGTTCTAACCTCTCGTGTCTATGAATTATAATGTATTATGTATTCTTGAATGAGTTTAGGGCATTGCAAGGCTATGGGAAATGCAACAGCTTCAACTAACCCACTGTCTTTCACTCATTCAATAATGGGTGGATTGGGTTTATTGAATTTGTTCCACAATTCATCCAAACTAACATACCCTAAATGAGTATCACCAATTTTTGGACCCTCATATGTTAACCCAGATACATATTCACAACCCGCATATTTAACCCTTGCCATGGATAAGAAATAATAGTCTTTGACAATAGACATTTTTTACAATGCAGGCAGAAATAATTCAAAGAATAGACCAAAATGAGTGAAATTTTAAAATACCTCAATGGCGGATACTACAGCTTGAATTTTGTGTCTCCTCTAGTTCATCTCCAGAGAATTTTGCAATGAGAATGTTTGTCTAGCATTTTAATTTCTTAAAGCTTCATTTCATGGAAAAACATAGAAGTAGATGAAAATTTAATGCCTTTACTCGCCTCATAACACATGGTAGTTGTCGCATCACCACTTCCAATATAATTGTCTTTCAAAAATTTGAAAACAAATGTCTACAAGCAGTGAAGTGGGGAGTTCGGTGAACTTCACAAATATGTGCCCGAGTTTGAACATCACAGTGAAACACGGCCTAGACAAATGATCATCATAGAAAAAGCAAAAGAAAGTTTGATGAAACATATTGTATCTCTGGTAATTTTATGGGTTAAAAGGTTAGAAGCATTTAAAACCAAAACTCCAAAGAAATGATGAAGAACAAAGGAGGAAATAAAGGAAAACAAAAGGAACTAGTTACCACAAGTCCTCCAACTCCATGAATCACCTTCATCATACCTTCTAGCTTGCTACAAGTTGAATGACGCCCTCAGATTCTACGAGCAATCTATTAAAATGACATGACCTATGCAAGTGTTGAAGGATTTACTATGCTAATGGCTATGTAAATGACTCCAAAAAAATGCAGAGTATGGAAGAAAATGAGCAAAATGACAGCCAAAAAAAATCATGTGAATGCTTGAGGAGAGCCAAAATGAATTCAAAATTTCCATTTTATAAGAAAAGGAAATTTTGAATGAACGGACAAGATCAAAAGGCAAACCGATGGACAAGATCAAAAGTTGGAATGAGGACAAAAATGACCAGAAGGGAGTGGGGAATCAATTTAGTAACTGCCATCTGACCTTTGAATGGAAAAGGCATCTTTTGAATTAAAAATCATTTTAATTCAAAAGTGGAGAATCATGTGACAATAGGCAGTAAATGCCCATTTTCTGCCAAAATAAGGAATTTTGACTATTTTAAATAAATAATTTTTATTTAAAATGAGGAAAGTGACATGTGGCCATAATTAAATAAATTAAAGAATTTATTTAATTAGAAGAGGAATTAGAAAATTATTGGCGTATTTAAATAAATAAACAAGACTTATTTATTTAAATAATCTAGAAGAATTAGTGGACATAAATAATTAAATAAATTAAGAAATTTATTTAATTATAGGGAGACATTAGATAATTAGTGGCGCATTTAAATAATCAGGAAGAATAAAAAGACATGAATTAATTAAATAATTAAAAATTATTTAATTAATAGATGAAAATGGACCAAATAACATAATTAAATATTTTAATTATGCTAGGACGAATGTCGTGAAAAATAGAGCTTGTAGGCCTAGGTCAATTTTTAGTGTCTACACATATAAAACACCGCCCAATTTAAAATGGAAAAGTGATGCAAAATAGGCACAAGCAACAAAGTGAGGGGTTCAACGAACTTAACAAAAAACCATCTAGGTTTGAACAATAATCTAAAATACCGCCAGCATACTATGAGTCGTTTATACATTAGTGAATGACTTAAATAAAGCATGGCAAAATATAGTGGTAAGAGTGGCTTTGATTGGGGACGAAGACTGACTAGGATGAAGTAATGAACCCAGATCCAAATAGTATGATCAGTGTCTTATCATTGGGCAATAGAGTTGACTAAAGTAAAACACATTCTCTCTCTAGCAGCAAGAAAACAACCAAAACAAAAACCAAACCCCTAAACTAACTATGTATAGAAAGGGGGTCGTGAGGTCGTCATATCTGATAGAGCTTCAGATCTTGCCTATTGTAAGGAATGGGAAAGGGGGCACCATCAGGATATACAAGATGGAAATTTTTGGGCCCATACTCCTAAATAATTTTAAAAGGACTAATCTAAAGTGAATCAAACTTCTTATGGGCTCCTTTAGGTTCTCTGCACTTGTACCAAAGAAAAATTGAATCTCCAACCATAAACTTCCTTGGTCTGGCTTTTCTATCAAAAATATTTTTAACCTTTTTCTGGTGTATAGTTATCTTATCAATCATTTCTTCCCTATGTTCCTATATCTTGGTCAAATACAAAATCCCCCTTTCCAAGGCATCATTGATTTCAGCTTCCTCAATAGCAATTTGTAATTTTCAAACTGACAAATTTAATGAAAGAGGAAGTGCACTTTCCATGCCATATACCAGTTCAAAGGGGATCGTCCCAATGGCCTTTTTTGGAGTTACTCAGTCTACCCATATGGCTTCATACAGTTTTTTGTGCCAGTCCTTTTGGTTTTCATCAACTAGCTTCTTGATAATATTTATCAAATTTTTATTGCTAGATTTTGCATGACTGTTCCCCTAAGGGTAATAGTCGACTGAATGGGAAAGGAAGATTCCATAATCATAGTAGAAAAAGAAAAATATTATTAGAGGAGAATCTAGTAGAATTGTTAGTGACTAGCTTGTGTGGGACTCCAAACCTGACTAAAAATATTTTCTTTGATAAAATCATAGACTACTTCAGAAGTGGTTCTCTGGACTGGAATCACTTCCACCCATTTAGTGAAGTAATCAGTGGCTATAATGATGAGGGTATGACCTCCACTAGACTATGGGTTGATTGGGCCAATAGAATCAAGCCCCCACTGTTGAAATGGTCCATTGATAACCACAGGCTTGAGTGGTAGAGCTGCTAATTGAGGTCTCCCTGCAAACATCTTGCATTTTTCACATTTAGCCACCTAGTAATATGAGTCTCTGAACATTCTAGGCCAAGAGTATCCATTCCTTGTAATTTTTAAGGTGGTCACAGTAGAAGAGAAGTGACCTCCACAAGCCTCATTGTGGAAAATATTCAGTAATCGTTCTTGTTGAGCTTTATCCACACATTTTAATAAAGTCCCATCTACACCACGTTTGTATAAGGTGTCACTCCAAATAACATACTTAGCTGCTTTTAGTTTTAGGTTCCTTTACTTCTTACATGAGAGGTGGTTTGGGCATTCTCCATATGTGAGGAAGTAGGCAATATCAGAAAACTATTTGTCTTGTAGACTGACGGTCAAAGCCAATGGTAAATCTTCATCTTGCTTTTCTTCCTTGGGATATTCTATCGTTAATTTATAAAGTCCTCTTCCTCTGACTAATTTGGTAGGCCTCATGTCTAAGTCATATTCCTGCACCTTCGCTATCCAACTACCTCTCCTATTATAATCAATATCCTGCTGGGTCAATATGCTCTTTACAACTAGGTCTGACACATATACCACTGAGTGTGAATGTAGGATATAGAAACAAAACTACTTAATTTCCCTAACCACTGTAAATGCATGTTTTTCAATTGGTGAATAATTAAGCTCATGTTTCTTTAATGGCTTTCTCATGAAGGAAATGGGTGCTTGAACTTTGTCTTCATTCTCTTGCAACAACACAGCGGATGTAGTGTGTTTAGATAGATAACAATAAATAATGAAGTCCCTCTTGAAGTTTGGACTAACTAGGATAGGGGCTCGAGCAATTGCCTCCTTGATATTTTCAAAGGCGTGCTTCCTAGCTTCATTCTATTTAAAACTGAGTTTTTCTTTCATCATGTCCACAATGTGTTTAGTAATTTCAGAAAATTTTGGAATAAATTTCCTCAACAAATTCACCTAACCAAAAAAGGACTTCACACCAGTCTAACTTGAAGGATGACCTAGTTGTAGTATAGCTTTCACTCTATCAGGATCTATTTTGATGCCTTCTTTTGATATGATGTGGCCTAAATTTTTTCCCTCAATGACAACAAAAATAGAATTCTTGGGATTTAGAGAGATACCATGTTCTTTGCATCTTTGTAAAACTAGTTCCAAATCTTGCAAATGGTCCGCTCTTTTCTTAGAGAACACTGTCAAATCATCAAGATAAATGACTATGATATTGTTTTGAAGGTCACCAAAAGATAGATCCATAGCTCTCTGAAAGGTTGTGTCTACATTAATGATTCCAAATGGCATTCGATTATAGGTGAAAGTTTCCCAAGGTGTAGTGAATGTCATTTTGTGCTGGTCCTCTCCCGCCACACTAATCTGATCATAACCCAAAAAGCTATCTAACATAGACATCATCTCCAAACTAGCAACTGTTTGCAATATATGGTCCATGTTAGGTAGAGGATAATTATCTTTTAGTGATGCCTAATCAAGATTTATGAAGTCAACACATCTGAATCTCCCCATTCTTCCTGTGAACTGGTACAATATTCACTACCCAAGTAGAATGATGTATAGGATATATAATTTGTCCCTTGAGAATTTTGTCAATCTCCTTAAAAATTGCATCAGTTACCATGGGATTGTAATTCCTTTGTTTTTGTCTAAAAGTATCCTTCCCCTCTTTAAGAGGTATGTGATGTTGAAATTTTCCATCCATTAAATTTTTCAAATCATCAAAGCACCAAGCAAAAACCTCCTTATATTTAATTGAAAAAGCTATTAGTTTCTCCTTCTCTTCTGGAGAGCAGCATTTCCCAATATAAACCATTTTAGGAGAATTAGAGTCCCCACTATTCACCGCCTTGAACTCATTAGAATGTCTAGCAAAATTGCTCATTTTCTTCTTTACGGAACTTTCAGGGTGATCAAACAAGTCCTCAAGAGAAACCAATCCTTTACTGGGTATTTTATTTCATTTTAACTGAATAACCTCATCTTGGTGGCCAACCACTCTATTAGGATAGAAGTCTTTACATTGATTATCACTTCCTTCAAGGAATATTTGAGCAAAAGCCCCAATATTTTATAAGAAAGTGCAAATTTGTTTGTCATCTTCAAAAACCTGCCAGTGATTGACGTTGTCAAGAACACTGGGCCGATAAACTAATTCAATCTTGTAGGACTTATTTTTGAACTCCGAATGCAGGAGGAGTAGAGATGCAGAAACTACTAATGATTCATCCTTTGTGTTAAGTTCCCTGGGAATGGCTTCTATTGAGAAGGCTTTAAAATTTTCACTGGTGTACCAAACTCGATTATGGTAATGCTTTAACATTTCATTCTTAACAATGAAAAAATTATGCACTTGCTTTACAATTAGCTTAGCATCTCCCAAAACTTTAAGAATATTTATTCCCATACACTTAGCTTCAATTAACCCTAGCATAAGGGCTTCATACTCAACAATATTGTTTGTATTTTCAAATTCTAGGTTATAAGCAAAAGGGAATTGCTCACCAGAAGGGGAAATGAGAATGGCCCATGTTCCTGACCCGACATGAGAACAACTTCCATTAAATTCCATCATCCAAAGCTTAAGTTCTAAATTTTTAATATGCACACCATCTTCCTCCTCTTCTCCAAAGAAGAGCATATAGTTTCCAAACTCATTTTCTTCATACAAGATTTGTGCCTTGGGGTCTTCAGACTTGAGCACTATTATTTTAGCCTCTGACTCAAGTTTGAGGTGTAATTTCTCTTTACTAATAGGTATAGTAGAATATGACCAATCAAATTGTATGTCTCCTCCCAAGTCTTTACAAAAACTCCTACTTAGAAGCATACCATAACTAGCAGGTATATCCACGACCAGTATGGTGAGCTTGAGTTGTTTGTTAGGGTAAGAAACCAGTGCAACTTGAGCATTTTTAATCTATCCAAGTAAAGGAACTTGCTTAGAATCCATTGAATAGCACTTCCCAAAGGTCTTGGTAATTTCTAATCCTAAAGCTTTAGCAATTTGTGGAGGCATAACATTATCAGAAGCAGCTAAATTAATGATGCAATTGTGAACTCTGAACCCATTTACAAATAATGATACATAAAACAGGTATGGTTTTGCATCAAAGGTTGATGGAGAGGACATTTTACTACTGGATGCAGCATTAGTGGCTAAGTCTTGAGATTTAATTGTTGTGTCATCTAGGCCTACATGCAATTCCGAACGCCCTAGCCTAATGTATTCAATCAACATATCAAGCTCTTTAGTGTTCATCTTTAAATATTCAACCTGAGAGATTTGGATTTTATTAGCCTTACAAAATTCCACAATATCAGAAGTTCCTATTTGACCTTCAGGGGATGATACAATAGTATTTTTAGAGGAGCTATTGACCACATTTTGTGAAACATTTTCACCTTTGGAAACTGCACTAGCTTTTGTGAGTAAAACTTTAGGAGAAATAGGATTACCTTTTTTATTGTGATCTTGTTGGCTTTGAGTGATGGCAGCACAGGTAGCATCATCCAAGGTAATGTACACATCTCCTCCTCTATCATCATTAGGTTCATATTCTAAGTATCCATTTGCAAAGTCGCCATATTGATTAGATGAAGTGCCTTCCTCTGTGATTTCTTCAATGACTTCTTTAGTAGTAGTTAATTGCATAAACCTATTCATTTCAGGGCAATCGACACCATCATGATTACATGTGAGGTGAAAGACACACATATTCTTTTTATTTTTTGGGGGAGGAGTTTCAATTGCTAGCCTTTGTTGAGTTGGAGGTAAAGGTAGTGTCTTATTCCCTAGCTGAAAATTTGTCCTCCTAGGAATATCTTGATAGAGTTGATTACCTTTCGACATATGCCTTTTAAGGGAAATTATGTCATTATCCAATCTTTGGATCATAGGATTAAAAGTAGTAGGGAGTGCTTTGTTTGTATGTAATTCTTTCTTCCATTTTCCAACTGAAATAAAATCATCTTCTAACTCAACGACCAATGCATGTGTAGCCTCAAGAGTGTTCAATGGTTGCCTTTTTAAGAGAAGACCAATATCAGGATGTTGTGCATTAATAAAGAAATATTTATGCATTTTTACAAAGGGTCTTTTAACAACCGTAATCTAGTTTATTATCCTATTGAACTTAGCCACAAATTCTCTCATAGGCTCATTTGCTTCTTTCTTCATGTGAGTGACTTTTGCTATCAATGTTAGGTTATCATTTGCACTTTTGAACTTGGCTTCAAACTTGCTGCACATAGTGGCCCAATTTGTGATACATCCATGGGGCAGCTAATAAAACCATTATGTTGTTACATCAACTAAAGATTCTATGAACAATCTGATGGCTACATCTTCCTCTTGTATTGCAATCACACCACATGCAGCAAAAAATGCATCATTGTGTTCTTCTGGTGAAATTTTCCCATCTCCCCAGAACTTAGGTAAATTCTTATGAGACCCTTTGGGTAAACCATGTAAATTATTTCCTAATTGCAGAGGACCAATAGCAGCACCCCAACGAATGGGTTGTTGAGCCATATTAAGGGGAAAATTAATCACAACTAGTAAAATGGTCCCTTGTAAAACAAGTGCTTGGGAGGTAGAATGATTAGTAGGAGTTCTAGTAGGTGAGGTGGGTTTGCTTCTAGCCCCAACCCTTCGCCTATAGGGAATAATATAAGAGAAATCACTTCTTTGTAGGGTTTCAAAAATAGGATTAGAGATTCCCCTACTTCTTTTCCCTCTAGTAAATCTATGAAAATCTAGTATTAATTAAATTACTCATGAGCACAAAGACTAATTAACCAGAAATAAAATGTATTCCCAATGCCATTGAGAAATGAAATCAAATTTTCCTCATAAAAATCCCTCTGCACTAAAGGGTGCACAATTTCTATCTAGAGTCACCCTGATTCTATATCATCTATTAACCTAGCAGTAGTTTTTAACTTCTTACGTTTTGGGGTCAAAGTTCTATGCTACAGTTGACCCACCATATCCTATTTAGGCAAGCTAGGTTGTATAGATTTCTTTTTCCATGACAATGAATGCTCGAACCAATTTATGGTTACTATGACCTTGGTTTCCTTGAAACCTCGAGACTCAAACAATGTCTTGGTGACTAGATGAGTGTCCTCTCTAGGTGCAATTGTTTGTGACCTCTGATATGTGTTGACCTCTTTGACAAGTGATTCATCTTGGGAGGGAGAGGAATAAAATATTTATGGTTTCTAAACCCTCCTCTTCTTCTTCCCCTTCATTTTCCTTCTCCAGAGTAGGCAGGTTGAAGATATCTTCTCCACATTTTTTGTGAATACACATCCTTGTCTGGTGGATCTTCATCGCCACCTCCTTGGGCTCCATATGGTAAAGACTAAGAAACATTACTAACTGATTGCCTACTAGTAGAGGCTTGAGAAGTGCCTTCAACAAGCTATGAATCTTTAGACCTAATGTGAGGACGAGATTGCTCATTTTTCTTCTTTGTCACCCATTCTCGTGTTCTGGTTAAAACATCAACAATTTTTTCTTCAATGGTCTCCTTTTCTTTGAAGTTCCAATCCATATTAGGAATAGGCCAGTTCTTTATCAATTCAGTATACACTGGGTCCACCATGTCAGACCCATCTTCCACAATTCCCTACAAATCCCACTTTAAATCATAAATGATTATTTGTTCCAATGTTAATCTCATCCAGCTACTTTTGACCTCATATTCATCAAAACAGTCAGCCTAATAGTCTTCAACGCAAGATTGGTGGTAAAAATTAGGGCTCAATTTCAAGTTATTCTTAATGTAATCCTTTAAATCAAAGGGGACTTGCTCATCATACAAAGGCATGTTGTACCTGGAAAGTTCCTTCTCAATATTTAGGACATCTGACATTGATTGATAACTATATGCACCAAAACCAAAAGTGAAACGGACTGTCAATCTTTTCCTATCTTGGCACAATCTATTAACATCAACCAATTTATTGCTTACCTCAATATCACCCACTTGTCTTCAGGATACTTGGGAAATTTTATAGGAAGTCCAACATATCCACCAACCCTAATGTATGAGAATCTCTGTAATTGAATAAAATGGCTACCATAGAAGTCAACAAACTACATGGCTTCAGGTGATAGCTGCATTGTAGGACGTCCTTATATCTCTTTGACCATCCTCATGAAGAAAGTATCAGTCGCCCTTCTAAAATATTAAAATCTCTTTTGAAGCTGAATTTTATCATGATAATCATAAATTGGTACTTTTCCCAGAGGTAAATCACCTAGTCTTAATCCAAGCCAAGGTTTGGTGCTGGCAAGGGCATATATCAAATACGAAGACATATAGAAAAATTTGTTAAGAGTAAAGATTTTTATCAATTCATGTAGGTTGTCACTAATTATCTCTACCCAATCCAGGAACTATTCTCCACTCAAAATGATCTGGATGAAGAAATACATCCACTCTTCGAATCCATAAACATTCTCATTCCCCCTCACCCTATGTAACAGTACTACAATGTCGACCACTTCTTCTACAAAATGATTTTTGTGTATATTGCGAGGCAATTGAGACTTACCCTTCTTTGGTTTGGCCAACCAATTCTTTGCTATCACATTCCTATAAACCCCTTTCTTTGTAGTGAATTCAATTTGGGAATGTGTCATATTCGTTGGTGAATACTCCTCTCTCTGGAAGCCTTAAGCAAGACACAAAGGTGGACCTCTGAACCTTCAAAACAAGTTTGTTGTCTTCTATCCTAACCTCTTATGTCTATGAATTATAATGTCTTATGTATTCTTGAATGAGTCCAGGGTGTTGTAGGGCTATGGGAAATGTAGCGGCTTCAACTAACCCATTGTCTTTCACTCGTTCATTAATGGAAGAAAGATTGGGTTTATTGAATTTGTTCCACAATTCATTCAAACTAACAATCCCTAGACGAGTATCACCAATTTGTAGACCCTCATATGTTAACCCATATTCATATTCACAACCCACATATTTAACCCTTGCCATGGATAAGAAATAACAGTCTCTAAAAATAGATGTTTTCTATAATGCAGGAAAAAATAATCCAGAGAATGGACCAAAATGAGTGAAATATGGAAACACCTCAATGGCAAACATTGTAGCTTGAACTTCGCTTCTCCTCTAGTTTGTCTCCAAAGAATTTTGCAATGAGAATGTTGTTTGAGCACTTTAATTTCTTGAAGCTTGATTTCATGGAAAAACATGAAAGTAGATAAACATTTAATGCCTTAACTCACCTCATAACACTTGGTAGTTGTCGTGTCACTACTTCCATTATAACTGTCTTTCAAAAATTTGAAAACAAACATCTACAAGCAGCGAAGTGGGGAGTTCTGTGAACTTCACAAATATGTGCCTGAGTTCAAACATCACGGTGAAACACCGCCCAAAAAAATGATCATCACACAAAAAGAAAAATAAATTTTGACGAAACACATAAAATACCACCCAGTTTAAAATGGAAAAGTGATGCTAAATAGGTGCAAGCGGAAAAGTGGAGGGTTAGATGAACTTAACAAAACACCACCTAGGTTTGAACAATAATCTAAAATACTGCCAACATAAGACTATGAGTCATTTATACATTGGTGAATGACTTAAATAAAGCATATAAAAATATAGTGGTAACACCTATGAAGTGTGTGTTTGGGTCGCCCTCATTCTAATTCGACCCTAGGATGTTTTGGCACCGACCTAAATTGAACTTGGATTTGGATAGCCGACTAAGGATATGTTTCAAAGCTGAATATGGTATAAATACAAGATGAATTAGTGATGGAAAATATACAAGAGCAAAGAAGAGGAGTAATAAGAGAAAAGGGAAAGTGCAGTTTGGTGCAACATTAATTCTATTTAGTAAGTGAGTGTGTTGCGAGTGTAGGAGATCTATGCGAAGCTTAATGCAAAGTTTTCGGATGCAATGAATAGAAGGTGAACTCTATCATTTATGCAAGTTGATCGAATGATTGTGGTGGAATCATTTGTTGCATTGGGATTGTAGTCTCTCTATAACAAGTCTTCTTTGTATCTTTGTGGCAATGAGCCCTCCAAGTTGTTAGCCCTGTTGGGCAGTGAGTCCTCATTTTGGACAACGATTCCTTGTTCCGAACAATGAGTCCTTATTTCAAGCAGTGAGCCTTTTGTAATCGGTTTTAATATTCTCTATAGTGTGAGTTAATCCTCACTCTGGTTTTTCCCTCATTGGGTTTTCCATGTAAATCTAGTGTTATCTTGCTTATGTGTTGGATTTGACTTTCTGCATTGGCATTTGATGATTAATCATTTAAGTAGTATTAAGTATTTGTTTTGGTGATTGAATTAAAGGTTTAATTTTGTGACAATTGATTCACCCCCCCCACTCTCAGTTTCCCTATTCAACACACTTGAGGGATTTATTTTTATGTGATACATTGCTAGACACAGGAGAATAGTTTTGATCACCCATTTGAAAATTATCTTGATTAATGTCCATTTTCTCTTTAGGAGAGTGAGAAACACGATTGATATAAGCATATGATCCTTCAACATATCCTAACACACTATCATAGATATAGTTGGCTTGGTCATAGTACTTTTCCTTATCCAAATCCTTTTTCTTTCCATGTTCGAGCATTGTTGTTTGTTGATTGCCACTAATCTCACCTTGATCAATGAGATCTTGTATAAGATGTTTACATTTGACATAGCTTTGTGTTTTGTGGCCTTTTGTTTGGTGAAATTTGCAATAATCATTGTCATTATACCAAGGAGGTTTAAATTGGGGTTCGTCATATTGTTTCTATACATGAAATTTGATAAGGTTTGATTAGATCAATTTATCCAAGACTTCCTCGAGGTTCCCCTAAGGGATTGAATTTACATCTTTTTTTATTTGAATCATTGTTGCTAGGTCTTGATTTTCCTCTTGGAGGATTTTGATTTTGATTAGCTGGTGGATTCTTTGGAGGATTGTTTGATTGATCATTTTGAAGTCTATTTGGAGAATTATTAGATGAATGTTGTATGTTTTGAACAAATTTAGTATCAACTACTCCATCATTTTTTCTCCTAGCCCATTTTGAGGTTTATCATTAGATCTTGAGGCTTAATCTTTTTTATTATATAGCTTGATGACACCTTTTGTGATGAGAGCTCTTTCGATGGTTAAACCCTTTTCAATAATATCTTCAAAGGTGTTAGGGCATAGCATAGTCAATTGGAATTTTATGTCGGTTTGAAGATTTGAAATGAAGATTCCAACAAGTTGTTTCTCACAGACTGGGAATTTGCACTTACTCGCTTTATGTCTCCATCATTGTAAGTAAGAAGCAAATGACTCACCTTGGTTTTGTTTTATCTTATATTGATCAAGAACAATGATTTCTTGTTCGATTTTATATGGGAAATGATTGATGTTTTTTTTTATAGTTAATCAAAAATTTTGATTATGGGAGGCAGATGGTAAAACCATTCAATAGCTACACCGCTAAGACTTCTCAAAAAAGTATCCTTAAATAAGAGTCATTATTAGCAACATCCATGCAAGCTATGGAAAATTCTCGCATGTGTTCAATTTGGTCCCCTCTTCCTTTGTATTTATCAATTTTTTGGATTTCAATTTTTTTTGGAAAGGGGATCATTGGTAAGTTGCGATCAAATTGATAGGGACAAATGTCTTGTAATTTGTAGCTCTTTTTGGGCTTCCCAAGTTGTATATTCGATATCCTTTGACTAAGTTTTTGGATTTACAATGCTATGTCGGTACTTGGTGTGTTTGATTGAGGATTAGGCGTGTTATAGCTTTGTTGTCCCATAATGAATGTTAAGTCATATGATGGTTTTTGTGTGGGTGTAGGACCTTGAGGAATGTTATGTGTGTGTAAAGAAGGGTTAGGTCCTTTTGGAATGTTATGTGTACATTATGGATTGATGGTTTGATATTGTGGATTGGGGGTTTGATATTGTGGTGTGAAGGTTTGATGTTGTTGAGGTGTGAAAGTTTGATGTTGTGGGTTTATGTTTTGTTGTTGTGGGTTAGGAGTTTGGTGTTGTTGTTACTAGATTTTCAGGTTTTAGCTAAAATCAGGTTTAATGTTTATTCTTTTGTGTTGTTTGTTCAAATATTTAAAAGATAAACCAGAATTCTGCTAATTTCAATATGCATGGAAAAATGATTGTCAAATGAAACAAATTTTTCTTTTTATTATTCTAATGTTGCAATTACAGCAAATGAGAAAAGAGAATCATATATACAAAAATGTAATCTTTTATTGATAATCCTAAAGTGTACATGTCCCTCACAAGCCGAGGTACTAACTCTCTTATTCAATGAAAATATGAAGCAATTCATACATGAATAAGTAAAGGAAACAAACAATGTGCATATAAGAATGGAACCAGTCATTTCTTACAAATGATTGGTTACAAGTTGTCTGCTTCCATGTTGTTGCTCATCTTGAACCGCTTGTGTCCTTCCTAGCTTCGTAGTGCTCCTAGCTCCTGCATCTAAAAATACAATGATATTAGAGCAAGGTTCTAAGCAATGAAAGATCTATATCCTTACATACACACCTACCTATGCATGTATAAATTGATCCATAAGTGCATAAAATAAGCATGAAAACCTTGGAAGTCTTGGAAGACAGTGAAGTCATCAAACACATCCAACATATGCATTTATTTTCTAACTGTTTGCTTCATTTGCAGATTTAGGACTAGTTTGGTTACTGTTCTAATTTGGATTAAATACAACATGTGTAGTAAATGTGGCTCCCACGAGGGTAGAACTCAACATGCTTTGAAAGGAAAAGAAAATTTAGCAACTTGATCAAATATTTTTTTGTTATCAATGCATTAAATCAATATGGAATCACACTAGTTGATCAACTTTCATTATCAGATTCAAAAGATGCAACACATTTTGTTGGATATGTCTTTCAATCTTCTTATGTGGATCCATGATCTATTTATAAAAGAAGTAAGTGCAATCATAGATGCATCAAGTTCAATTATGCATCCCTTGGACAATGAGGAATCATTCCAAGATGTTCTCAAGCCCCTCTCATCGTAACATCACATAGAAAGGTGAGCTTTCAGGTCACCAACATAGGTGACATGTGGCTTTCCACTAAAATTAGAGTGAGGAGACAGTGTATATTTATTGTACATAACCAAAAGATAAAAAATGTTGTCGAGATCAGACAACAAACAACAAGGAGTAGCTGCATATCATTAATGAAATCACAAGCTGACAAGTATGGGAGGGTATTCATGACAAAGCATTTTTTTTTTTCATGACAAAGGAACATGGCCACCTATTTTCTGTAATCTTCCTGTGAGATCATGGCCACAAGAGTGAAAGGAGAAAATCAAAGAATCCCTAACATGCTTCCCTCATGTGTGTGGAGGGATAAACATGCTTAAGCTAAGTTTCATTCATCATCATTCCTTGAGGACTTTAGTTCAACATCAAAAAATGAGATAAATGAAAGTTGTGTGTTTTCCTCTAGATTGGGAATATGATAAGCTTGAAAGCATTCCAAGCATGTCAAACAAGACAACAACAAAAAACAAAATATGAAGTTGCACAAGGCTCTATTCAAGGCCTTCTCAATCAAACATTAGACAAACAAGTTTTCCAGATAATATTCAATGCATGATGGTTTGAGGAAAGGAAAAAGGCAAAGACATTCAAGAAACATCAACTCTAGTTGACACAGATATATGCCTATTATGAACATGACATTACAAGGACTCATGACAACAATGGAACCCTCATATGATGTGATCATGATACAATTTCTAGGCCATAACACAAGGAATAGGGGTCTGCCATTCTCTATACTGAGCCATTAACTTATGTTAATGATTGAGCAAGTTGCCAAATGGTTTCCTCTAGAAATGATTCCTCTAAGCATAGACAAAGGATTCAAAGAAGAGCATTGATATTAAAGATGGCAGTGGTCTTGATTGAAATAGAGGATTTCATAAAATTCACATATTGAAGCTATCATAAATCATGGTGCTTCAAATTGAACAGAGCATAGTCATGAGTAAGAGCAGTGCCATTAAACATTACATGTTTATCTTCATGTTATCTAGGAACTTGAAAAGACAAATCAACAGTGAATGATAAACTATGACTAAGCCATGTAATGCAAGGTGTAGTCATTACACAGATGGAAATAACTCTTACAATCTTAATTTTTGTTGCATTATGAAGACTTTGAATCAATAGCAGCATTTATGACTACATAAAGAAGGTATTTATGGCACTACCATCAAAAGGATGCTATTGTAGTAGTATCTCTACCTGAAAGTTCAGAAATAAGCATGATCATCAGAGGACATGAAATATAGTCCATTCACAACAAGGTCATAGCACAAGTAAAGGAAAGTCAGTATGGTCAAACCTTAGCATTTCATTCACCAATATGGAGAGCTATTGCATGAGAAAGCAGCCTATTACCAAGTTACAAACCTATGCAATGAAAGAAATTTCAATGCTAGTCATGATTAGTAAAAGGGTAGTATCAAAATTTGCCTTGTGATACCAACAGTGATATTTGAAATGGCCTGACAAAGGAGGGCAGTGATAGTTTCCAACCACAAGGCAAGGATGGGATTTTTATGACAGGTCTATGTTGAACCTTGAAAATTATGGAAAAATGCCCTTCTTTAAAAACTTATGAGAAAATAAATTTCGAAAGGTAATCCACTATACTTATCAGGGTGCCAAAGTATCATATTGCGGTGTTTTGTCAAACTTTTTGAGGCATCAAATGGGGGTTACCATGAGTGTTTTGAACATGAAGAGGTATCACCAACAAAGGAAGAGTATGGTACTCTTAAAAAAAGGAAATGTAGAAGTTATTCACAGTGATAAACCCACTTAGGGGTTTATGTGTTTTAAAGATATTCTTCAGAAAAGAACTGCATTGCAAAACCAATTCAGATGCTCACTGAAATAGCACATTGTCACTACCATTATGAAAGGTCGTGGCCAAGCAAACTTTTTTTTTCTTTGCAAAATGTGGAAAACCCACCTAGGGTTTCAAGAAAAAATGAAGCAACATTGCTATTCTATAGAAAAAGGAGTACATTTACATAGCCATCTGCATTTCTATCAAAGAAATTTGAGTTTCTTCAGGAAATCAAGAAACCCACTTGGGTTCTATTGAAAACACTTGCAAATACAAAATATGTGCTACAAGAAACCCATTTAGAGGTTTTTGCAAATGTATTGCAAAGTAGAAAGGAAATGCAAAGATACAGAGAAAACCCATGTTCAAAAAATGCAGGTTGAGCTCAGGCTGTTTCATTTTTCCTCTCTTTTCTACATATAAAAAACCCATCTGGGTTGTTAGAATACCTTCATATGCAAAGGAAAAATTGAATGACATGATAGGGTTTTTTAGATGAAGCTGGGCCAAGCAAAAAAGAAAACAATATTTTATGTTCATGGTCACGGCCAGAGACTTATTTTCTTCAGGAAAAACAATAGAAACAACAATAGGGTATCCCTATTATCAAATACAAAGAATAAAATGAACATTTGTGTTATCTTTTCAAAATGAACAGCTCGAATGGCTTTTTGTTGCTCAAAAACAACATGGAGTGGTTGACTGAACTCACTTGGAGCGTTTGCTCATGCAATCTCTGCAATTTGCAAGCTTTTCTTTTATCAAAAGCTTCATACAAGCTTCTCATGGTGGTTGTCAAGAAGACAATTACAATAACCAACAGGAAAAGCGACACAATGGTCAGGAGAATGCTACAGGTTGCGGCCTAAAGTGAATGAAGGAGCTCCAAAGAAGGAATAAGATGCAAATTTATATCAAACAAATGCTTTTACCTATGTTTCCATGGTGCTTTCCTAAGTAAATCACCAAAATCCAATGTGATTCTCCACATTTTTTCTATGTTTTCTCAAACCCCATGTTGGCAGGGCCTTGCTCTAAATTTTCCAAATGACAAAATGATGGGCTGCTTCATTGTTTTGATGTTTAATGATTAGGGTTTCACCTTGTTTTGGTGCGATGGGATTTTATTCCCATGTTTTTAAAATTAAAAACATGTGTGAATACATATGGGGGCCGAAAACTTATGTTCATTAACTTAGGCATTCTATGCCTTGGGTTCTTTTTCCCCTTGTTTCAACTTTGTGCTAAGTCCTCAACAATGCAATATGAGGTATGCCAATACAACCTATGTAATATGCCTTTGATTTTTTCCCAACTTCATGTGACTTGGAATATGTTTTCCAAGGAATTTGGAGGTTGGTTGTTTTGGATCTCTATGATGTCTTTGCAAACCAGTGGATATTTCCCATGTGTGTATTGTCAAAAATGTAGAATAAGGTAGGTTGATATAGTCAAGTGCCTTAGAAACTTTTGAAGGATTTTAGATAAGATATTATATGTTGCATTTGTTTCTAACTTTTGAAGATATCATGTAAGTGATTTGAAAATCACTTTCAATTTGCTTGTAAATGCAAATGTAATACATATTAATGGTGAGGCCCCTTATCTTGTGCTTGAATTGTAAAGTGACTTGTTAAGTGATGTTTTATGAATCACTTAAACAAGGTCATTATATTTAATGTTTTTTAAAAGCCATGTGTTTTCAAAAACACACATATTGCATGATGGAGAATATGGTCAAGTCTTGTATGAGGACCATTGATGACTTGCAGAAATGAGGAATGTGTGGGATGCTATTTTGGCTTATTGTGGTGGAAAGGAGGCTATTTGGAGGCATTTTTTGTCACATTTTTGGGGTGACTATTGACTTGGCCTAACTTTTCTTCATGTGGAGGACATTTTGGAGAGTTCTAGAAGGTTCTTTTTGGCCTTTTCTATTGTATCCCACCAGAATCTTCTAGAAGCACTTGTGTGAGGGGTTTTGGTGGGTTTTGTATTAGGTATGTTAATTTTGAACATTTGAGGGAGTTCTTTCTTTTTCCAGTAGAAGGATAGCTTTATTTTCTTGAAGTTATTTTCATGGAGTTGTATTGTAACTTAGACAGACCTATTATACAGTAAGCACTTTGAATTAATAAATTGGAGTATTTTTATCTTCTCTCTTCATGTTTCATGGTATAACATTAATGGTTGATCAGTTTGTTTTTGTGAAAATTCATCTTTCCTTGCAAACTTGTCTCATGTTCTGCATCCATTTAACAAAAAATGTATGTTTACAAGTTATAAGTTGTTTTGTTTAGTGGTGTTATTGACTATGAAATCTATTTTCCTTTTGAAAGCACTGTTACAAACCTCCTTATAAATTATTGATGTGAACTTCATTGGAAAGTGAGTTGTGTGAGTCAAGCTTTGAGATATTAATTTGAATGTGTAAGGCTATTAACAGGTCTAGGTTGTTTTGGTGCATAACCTTAGGTTCTTTTCAACATTAGGTTTATTTTATGCAAATGCTTACCCTTATCTGACAAATTAAGTAGTTAGGTGGCATCAAAAGGGGAATCCAACCCTTATCACTGGAGGTCTGCTTTCAAACAGGTTACCCACAACCTGAAAGCAGTCCCATGTTAGTCCAAATATGCTACGTTCACTCAAGGCTTAGCAAACAGGGTGCAGATTTGGGAACCTAATAGTTGTGGAACGAAAGTTTGTTTTTGTGGATTGGGATTTTGAATGAATGAAAATCCATATATGATTATGTATGACATTAGGATTCGAATTTTGGAATTCTAACCCTTGTTGGTATTATGCATTGTATGAAGGCTCATAATATGGGGGTTGTTGCTATGTGTATTGTGTTTGTGTTTGATCTTGTGTCCGTTTGATACATGAGATGATCTTGAGGTATGTTGGTTTGTGTTGTGTGTATATAGACAAGTGGTTGTTGTGTGTAAAGAGGTGGATTTTTTTGTTGTATCGGTGGGTTGTTTGGATTATAAACGGTGTAGATGGGTGATGTTGTGTGTTATTGTTGCAAGGGAATGTTGGTGTGTAGTTGTGAGTGAATGGTGGGTTGTTGGTTTGGTGTGTGATGTGTAGGTCTAGGTGGAATGCTACCCATGTTTTGCACATTACCATTTAGTCCTTATTGTGCTACATTTTGTAACAAGGATGTTTCATATAAGTTTCTCGATACGTTTGGTCTCCATGTATTTGCTAAAATATTGCAAGTTACAAGTGGTGTGGAGAATGGATTCTTTGATTTTTGGGTGATGTTTTGAGCTTCCAAGATTTTGGGTAGAGATTACTTGTTTCACTTGAGATGGTTGTCTATATAGAGGGTTGTCAACATGTTTTGTGTAAGATGACTCATTGGTTGGTGCTTTTGATTTAAAAAAGAGAGGAGGTTTCTTTAGGTCTACGACTGGTTTACGGACTTGTCTAATCACCGTATCTTCATCCATATGAATGAGAGTTGGATCTTTGAGTTCTTCGACATTAAATTCCACAGGTAGTTTGGCACCATGTTGTGCAAGTCTAAGGAAATGTGTTAGGATCAGAGCTGATTATTTTTTCCATTACCTTTTGTAGCTTAGGATCTTGGGTGAATTCTAAGAGATCTTTAGTAATTTACTCATCACTATCATCTTCTATGAGTACATCTTGTTGCTAAGGGGGTTGGTTTTGTTTTTAAGAAAGCATGTGTTGATGTTGAAGATGAACATTGCTTGCTGGAAGATTGATGTTATGTTGCGATGGATTAGCATTATTGTTGAGGAAGACTGACATTTTTTGTTGTGAAGGATTGACATTATGTTTTTGAGGGTTGGAATAAGTTGGAGGAACATCATTAGGATTAAAACCACATGGCATGTCAATTGTGGCTTCCACATTGGTGTGGTAGGTCGACTAGAGCTACTTGTGTTGGTTGTCATTCTCTCTCTATGTTGAGACCCTGTAGTTTTCATAAACATTCACAATAGAGTGTGATGGATGAAAAGTTTGAAATGAAGGTGTAATGATGTGATTGCTAATTTGGGTCTTGATTTTCAAAATGAATTTCAAGAGGGGATGTTGGTAAACCTTTTGGACAAGGGAGATGTTGTTTATTGATGTTAATTTTTGGATTTTGGATTTTGATACTCAACCCTAAGACAAGAAATGAGTAGATTTTGGATGTTTGGATATGATTCTAACCAATGGATTCAAAGATAATGACTAAATTTGATTAATACAACTAGGTCTCAAGGTGTTGATAAAAGGATAGGTTGATATCTCTACTTGAACTAGACTTGTGAGTGCAAGTAAAGATGGATTATAGTGACCTTGCAAGCCTATAAGGAATATGATTTCCACTAAATTTGACAAGACCACAAGATGATAGGTAGATTGAACCAAGAGACAGTAGGAAGATGATGGATTGACGGGTTTCAAATAATTGATGTCCAAAGGAAAGTTTGGTGTTTGACAAAGGATGATGCAAAAGGATGGCCTAAAGAGAATTGATGTTGTCTAAGGCTGTTGATAATGGTATGATGTTGATCTGGTTGTTTTTTGGTCCAAAAGGTTATGATGAAAATCCCTAGGTAAAGCAAGTTAAAGGATGATATGTTTGATGTTTGGAGGTGCAAAAATGACTGTGTAAAGGTATAAGTCTACTGTGATTGATGTTCTAACAACAAGACAAAAGGTTATGACGATGTATGAGATCAAAATTTTACAAGTCTAAGAAAATTTAAGGACAAACAAATATGGTAGAGAAGGAAAATGTGATAGTTGTTTTTTGCAAATGCATTAGAATGTTGAACATATGCGAGCATATGCAAAAGAGAACATGGTAGAGAGAGCAAAGGTGCTACTTATGCAAAAAAATGACCTGATAGACAACTTGATACAACTAAAAGTGGTAGAGTTTCCAAATGTAGAAATATGTAGATCAAAGATGTCAAAATATTATGCAAACATGATAGGATGAAAATCAAACATGGCAGGGTGTGCAAAAGTGACCTCAATATTTGACAAATATGATTCTCTGTTATGTTTTAGTGTTTGGTGAATGTTTTGAGAGTTTCGAGGTTGATATAAAAGGTTTTATGTCTGAAATGGTTTTATTTAAAAGCAGCATGTGATACACACATCAGATAAAGTAGGAAAAATTGACTCCAAGGTAATAAGGTATTCGACGCAAGCTTAATGTTGTCACTAGTTTAGCACAAAGAAGACATGCCAGACAAGTACAACCTATCTAGTGATAAAAGGTATGTATGCCTAGAGTAGGCTTACCACTAGAGGGTTAATTCATATCCAAGGAGTGGGTGAATAGGGTATGCCAAGGTCATGTACCACCTTGACACCCCTGGCCTTGAAAGAGCATGAACTCTAGCAAGAAACCTTACACCTTAACTAGGGACTGGACATGGTAAGTAACTTCTCGTGATGATGCTATCACGATGCACTACTATAGATTGACGGCTAACAAGTCTTAGGCTTCTAAAAAAAGGCCCATAGTGAATTAGTGAATAGTGGGCTCATTTGTAATAGCGTGAGATTGGGAGGGTCACTCCCACTCTCCTCACCAGTCGATCTCAATAGATTGAGGATCCTACGGCTTGGCTTCAAACAATGCTAGCAAACCACCTTTAGGTACAACTTTCACTCTCCCCCCTTTTATATAGTGCACCTGGACATGCGTTGTAGGTCATCCCTAGGGTGATGAAATCCCTAGGTAGGCCCTCACTACAAAATAAAATGGTGAAGGCTTAAGTGTACCAATATTTTTCATCACCTACGATCACATGAGGCATAAGGGGAGAGGATACGTATATGACACACATTCAGTGACTCAAAAAGAATGCAAGTTGAAGGTATTTCTCATCACCCAAGATTGCATGAAGCGCAAGGGGAGACGATGCGTACACTTCAACTCACCAAACAAGGAAAACAAGTTTTCTTTAGTGCACCAAAAGTAAACATTATCTAATCTAGAAAAATAAATATGCAATATTTGGTTGATTTTCTCTTTGACAAGCATAACCTGCAAACACTAGATTAGTAGTTTGATTAATGATCTCTGACCACTCAAAACCATAGAAAACAAGCAATGTTAGAATTTTGCAATATTTTTATCTTCACCCCAACAATTTGCTATTATTAGATTTAAATCATAGAAATAACAAACAACACTGATTAGGGTTAGGGGTAGAAAAATTTGAAACCAAAAGATGAATTGACAAAAATCAAGAAGCAACAAAAATAGTTAGACACAGCTATGTTATACCTCAAACACGATAATCTTTAGGTGTATACATGACTTGACTGACAAATGCAGTTCTTTTTTTATACAAACATGATAAAATATTGTGTAGATGCAAATGTATGCTTCAAACATGACTTGATGCTACACAGAGAGATAATAGAGATCAAAAACCCTAAAATTTGAAAAGACAAGCATGGTTACTGTTGTCAATCAAATTGCACCCGAATGCTTGAATAGTTAAATTCAGCAATTTGTTGAAACATGGAATGATTCTCAAGTCTGTGGGTTGCCTAATTTTGAGAATCAATCTCCAGAGAGGGTTGGTTCCTTGATGAAAACTTCCTAAAAACTAACTGACTTGGCTGGGAAAGAGATAAAAAGCTTGCTTGAATTGAAATCCTAAAGCTACGAGAGGTGATTGCACCTAAATGACAATGACTTGCAATTATGATTCACAATAAACTCCTCAAACTCTAATCTGCACAACCTGATTTAATAATTTAATCACTTGAATGATTTAAACAGAGGCTTTGATCTAAAGCAATATTGAGGGAAAATGAGGTTTTCACGACAAAATTAATTAATCAATTTATAAGCACAATGTATAACTAGTGAATTTATACTAAATTGCATGCATACATGTGAAAAAGAAAGAGAAAATTAGAGGTTTCAGAACTGAAACACAGTAATTCTTCGATCAAATTCTTCACAAAAACGATGCTTGAAATCTAGAAGGCAAACTCTAAAGTATTGAAACTTAAAAGAATCTTCTACAATTACACACTTTTGAACCTATCAAAAAACACTGCTATATTAATCTGTAAATAAATGTTGAATGTTGAGTTACAAATCGTTCGCTTTGCAAAGTGCAAAGGAGAAAAATAAGAACTAGGATTGAAAAAGATAAACTTTTTCAATATATACAATATGAAAGGCACTCCAAAGTGCATGAATAAGCAACTGAAGTGATCTGAAAGTGAAAAGATGACAATTACAAAGTGAAATTCGAGCACAAGTGACAATCCCTGAAAAAGTGGCTCAAACTCATGCAAAAGTGAGTCAACACAATCTCGAACTGGCAGTCATAAAGCGTGCAATTGATCTGTAACTCGAACTGAACTGAAATCCCTAAAAAAGTGGGCTAAAGCATGTGAAAACTACCTCGTTTGTATCAATCCGCCCATGCACATTTAAAAGTCCACTTTGCCTGATATTTTAACTCTTGCATCTGAAATAGTTAAATAAATTAAATGATTTATATTTAATCATTTAATTTATTAACTTTACAAAAAGTAATGCAAAGCATAAAATATTTCAATTAATCTGAAGTGGAACTTTAACTTTATAAACGTGAGTCCATGCATATTTTAAAATTTGCCACTATTCTCAGCCGATATCAACATTTCAAAGTATATGATTTCCACCAGTTATGAGTAAAGAAAACTCCATGTTTTCGTATGGTTGCACACCTCCTATATTATTCATATCATAAATAATATGATAACACATATCTCCTAAGATACTAAACTCAGCCCCCTTCAAAAATTCGCATGACTTTTTAATTGACTTAGAAGTCAATATTGATAATTCAAAAGAAATGATGAAGGGAAACAAAAGAAACCTAAAACAAAAGAACCCTAATCATTTTCTATTTTTGCATTTGACTTCTTGCTTGGAGAGGAAGCGCCGCCATGAGTAGGGTTTTTGAGAAACTCTTGATGCTAAGGCTCAGAATTTCATTAACTTCGTTGTTTCTAAAGAATCTCAACAAGGTAAAAATGCGCAATGACTCTGATCCTTCATAAAAACACAACTTCTTACCATTTTGAATCATTTTCTGATTTATACAGCCACGACCATGATCTAATCTGATGTTTTTCTATATTTTTCCTTTATTCTGGCCGCCATGTGAACTGGATTCGAGCTCAATTTACATACTTAATGCTGACTTTTGTTGATTTCTTGAAGACTTTCTGAAAAATTGCGAGGTAAGTCTTCTTTGTACCGATCTGAACACTCTTGTTCATTTTTGAGGCATTATATTGAATTCTCAGGCCACAGCTATCTTGATTTTTCTTTAATCTCTATAAAAATGTTTTATTCTAAACTCACAATAGTGAAACACTTCCATTTCATGTGCTCTTAATGGGTATACAGCCACAATTTTCTCCTTTCATCTGAGTATTTGTAATTTCATGGATACTTGAAATGTCTGTTCTGAATGTCAACTTTTATTTAGACTTGAAGAGCTCTCTTGGTTTGTTCTATTGGCTATTTCTCTTCCTCGCCATATAGCATGGCTTCACTGATTTGAATCATGGTTGTTAAATAATTCACACATATCATTGCATCTTACCATATTAAAGGCATTCTGTTAAATGGTATTCGTGCCCTGTCCATGCTTCATCTTATGACAGGTCGTGATCTTATTATACCTCTTTCCATGATTTTCCTGTATTCACTTTTTGAAAGTGATAACAAAAAACAAAAGATCTCAGCTAACTATATTCTTCATTGTAAATGTATGTAATATGTAGCTCAGCATGTGCTTGACTACTTCATTCCCTGTATAAAATTGCTCAAAAACAATACTTTGTTTATGCTTATGTAACTACTGTCAGCAGTATCACAATCACCTACACTATGATAAGATCATTCTAGATCATAATATGAATGCCATTTGATTACCTTCCTTCATTCTCTAACCTTTATACTGCCGTAGTTGTATGTGCTTAAAGTATTATAATATTCATCATGCATGACCATTGGAATAAGGTATGTACACATGTTGCTCTTACTGTCATAGTTATATGCTATCTCTGTCTTTCTTCATCTTGACTCAATTATCACACAGAAAATAGTCAACAACTTGCTTGGGATGACTTAATCTTATTCTTGAAACTTAAAGAGCATCCTTGCTTCTATATATTCTGGACATACCCCACAAGACACTTTCAATTACTTCCTGTAGGCTGATAATATGTAGTTGTTATAATCAGTGCCTTGCTTGGGCATGACTATACTGTGAATGGTATTGGACTGCCCACGATATTCTACAGGCTATTGATTCATGGCATATAAAAATGATAAGAACCTATTTCACTTTGTATCCCTATTAGAGTTTCCATTGTATATGAGTTAGCTTCTTTCTCCTACAACAATGTCTATTATTATGATCATCTTGAAGAGCATAAAAGATCACCTCTATTGTCTTATTTAACAAAACCCGCTAACTACACATGTGAACTCTAATGATTAAGACTGTGAGATGAAGCTTTTTGTGGATCTACACTTATTATCTAAGGTTCATAGTTGGAATCCTTTGTTATTGATACCAACAATGCCATTTGATGATGTTCATGGTTTCTATCATTGTTGTTAACTATTCCTCTATATGCATCTTGGCTGTCACTAGTATGATCAGTAGCATATGACTGCTCCTTTAAGACAAAAGTTGGGCTTTGACTATACTTCTTCCATTTGTAAATTTGTCTTTTACTTCCATAGAACTGTCACAGCATAAGCACACTGTCTTACATGCCTTCATTTCAAAGTAACTTATAATGTTGATGAAGTTCTCATTGGCCTTATATTCATGCAAAATCTGCCTTTTGAATAACTTTGTAAACAATGATTATCATTGAAAATAGACACTCCATTTAATGTCAAAGCTCACTCCATTTAATGTCAATGTTGAATAACTCATACTCCATTGTTGTCTCACTGGCACTTGTAACATTGTATGCCTGTTTGATAAAAGATGATGCATTTGTATCTTCCATTATTCTTAAATGTTGACTTAAAATAGAATTTGATGCTTTCTATTGAAGAACTTGTAGAAAATTGGATTGTTGAAAATCTGTCCTATACGGTGATATGGTTTATGAAAGCATTCCAATACTCGAATATTTTTTTTCTCTTCAATGCAAAGAGGCTCAACAATTTATTTAGATGTAATGTGAAAAATATAAAGTAGAGCATAAACAAAAAATGAAATTAATGAGTGCAACATTGATTGATCCTTTCTTGATATGAAGAGAAAAGTTATACTGTATGCTCAAGCTGATTTTCCTAAATCTGTTTGAAATAAAGCTACTTATTTGACTATTTGTTTATTTCAGTAGCTCTTTTAATGATTGTTTTGACAATACTAATGAACTCTCGTATGTAACTTGAGAGTGTATCCTTTTGATATGCCAGGCTCAACCCTTGTGGGAGCCCATTTTACTCCACATATCTGATGAAATGATCTCGAACATGATGAGCCTGTTCCTGCACACTAAAACAAACATGTTAGCAAAATAAAAGAAGCTGAAAGCTTCCATTGAATTATGTTCCTTCTTCTTGATTTTTTCAATCATCTGATGGATGCTTGATCGATTGTATCTTATATTCCTATCAGTAGCATAGGCATATGATAGGATTTGATCCGTCATTGCTTGGAGACCATCTCTAACGTCATTTCAATCTTTCCTGCAGATGCTTTTGGAGCTGGAAATGGAGCTAGAGCTGACGTCACAACTTAACCTCAACCGTCAATGATTCGTCATTCCAGGAAATGACGGATCATCTTTTACCCTATGCTTTCGTTATTTTTAGTTGTATAGCATACCATTGTTTATGCATTCTTTATTTGATTGTAAAAATCCAAAAGTTACTTCCATAGCTTGTGTGGAATTCAACATTTTTTACAAAATGAATAAAAGCATCACTATGCAAATTTTCTCAATTTTCTATTTTAAATGTTTGCACAATAAAACTATGATTCATATGTAAGATGATCCCAATGATGATCAATGATCACTTAATCAGCAAAACATGAAAATTTATGTACCTATAAATGATGAATTTCATCCAGCTCTACCTGTTTGAGCTCGGAGTGAAAAATAGGTAATAGTTACCTTAACAAACATAGTTGTATTCAAGTGCAAACACATGTTTGTTACTGTCAAACTCAACTCTGTTAAGAAAATGTGGCTATCTTCAAGCACAGACGGAACTCTCTTACCTGCACAGATAGAAAAATGTCAAAAAACCCTGATATAGAATGTGCAGATGTGGCCCATTTCTCAATCGTGGCTTTGTTAAAAGATCGAACGTGGCTAGATGTTCAACAAAGGAAATCAAATATGTAGATGTGGCCTCTATCAAACACAAATGTGTTCAAAAACTTGTAATTCAAGAAAACTCACAAAAAAATATTAAATTCAAGGATGTGGGTCCCACCGAGCATGCAAAAAATGTAAGAGGGTTAAGTGGAAATTATATAAATAGGTGAGAATTCTTCAATTAGGGTTAGAAATCCAAAGAATCAAAACATGAAATAACCAAAAACCCACTTAACAATGGGATTGAATGCCTCTATGCCATGAAATTAACACACAAATGATTAGAAAATTAAACTAAACAAACTGAAAACAAGCACAAATACAAACCTTACATCCCATTTGGAGGAGAAGCTTGTTTGATGGTGTTGGATTGCTCAAAACTTAGCTCCTTATGCTTGCAAAATCTCAATGATGACCTAGATGATAGATGAAAGATGAAATGGCTCCTTAATTTCTCTCAAAACTCAAAGAAACATGATCTCACTACTCAAATTCTAGGTGATGATTATGGAGCAATGAGGGTGATTTTATAGATTTTCAAGAATTAGATCAAGGGTTGAGATTGCATCTCAATACCCACAAATAAGGGTTGAGAATGCACCTTAACACCCACAAAGGAGAGTGAATCAAGGAATATGAGGGGATGAGATTAGTTACTACTCCAAATATCTCCTCATTTGTAGGAAATTGGTTGAGATATATTTGAGGATGAAGGGTGGAGATTTGATCTCAAAAATGGAGGGTTGGAAATGCTTGAGACAAAAAGTTAGTTAAGATATTTTTTAAAAGGAACATTCCTCGAGGATATGCTTTATGGAGGGAAATTAAGATGATTAAATAATTCAAAATTATGTAATTGTGGAGGATGGGAATATGCTCTTTTGAAAAAATATTCAATTGAATGAGATGAGGATTAAAGATGGGATGATTAAATAATTAAAATTATTTAATTATAAGAGATTAGAAGAATATTGAATCAACCCAATTAAATAATTAAAAATTATTCAATTAGGATGATAAAAAGGATGATAAAGGATGATAAAGGATGAAAATGCACCGATGATAATGGAACGATGAAAATGATGGAAAACGCAATGTTCAGATGTGTGATACGTGTTAGGAATTTTTACATGTCTGCAATATGTAATGTTTATTTTCCAAGTTTGAGCACCCAAGTTGGAGGGAAAGTATTGGAGACAAAACCAATGTCCTTTCACATTTCAAGGAGGCAATCCAAAGGTTGGGGATGTTTGGAATAAAGGGTCATCTTTGGCACCATGTTTATGTATTAGACCTTTTCACAAGTCTATAAATCAACTTCTTGGATGTAGAATTTATGAGGAACAGTTGAATGTAGAGTTACATTGCAAGAACAAGGAAAGGTTGAGGTGTAAATAGTTTTTTCACAAGTACACAAGTGTTTCCATGTTGGAGGAAAATTAGATAATTTAATTGAATGTATTGTAATCTCATTTATTTGAAGATAATCCATACTTGGCCTCTCTCCTTGGTGGAGTTTTTTCCTACAAGGGTTTCTCCATGAAAAATATTGACTTATGTGATGCTCTTATGCTTATGATTTGTGCCTCTTTGTTGCTATCTTCTGGTGATGTTATGTAGTATTTATTGTTGCTATAAGTTCACATAAGGTAGTGTTATTAAGCATGTTATGTTGGCTGATTTTTAGCATCATAAAGAAGATGGATCTAATCATGGTAATTTCATATTAAGGCAATTTAATTTCAGATTTGCATATAAATTTCGTATTTTCAAGTTTTTATAGTCCAAGACTTGTATCTCATCCATTAAATTCCTATTTGGATAGAGATTAAATTTTCTAATAATTGGTATTAGAACCTATATATTTCTCATCAATTTTTCTCCTTTACTTAATTTGCAAGAGATCTTTTTGTAAATGGG
Source organism: Sequoia sempervirens (assembly GCA_007258455.2). Classification (NCBI taxonomy): domain Eukaryota; kingdom Viridiplantae; phylum Streptophyta; class Pinopsida; order Cupressales; family Cupressaceae; genus Sequoia; species Sequoia sempervirens. Next base: position 71,600 of record VDFB02070227.1, on the reverse strand, counting down.
TACCTAGCATGGCCTAATAGCTGAGACCCATTCTTTGCATTCTTACATCATTTTTGCATCATTTCCATTTGTCTACTTCTCATTAAGTTGGACTTAATGGGGGTTTTGGTGTGAATAAGGGTGTTTTACCTAACTAGTTCACCCAGTAAGTCTTATTCACATGTTAAGTTTACTTAGGTCTAGGGAATCTTTCTAGAGATCTTATTTTATCTCATGTCATTTACATCTTGTATCTTAGGTCATTTAATATTTATTGTCTCATGTCATAGGATTAAGATTCTTTTCATGATCTTGTCTAATCATATCCCTCACCTTTCCTATATAAGCAAGGTCTCAAAGTACATTTTGTATACACTAGCATTAATCCATTATTGATCATTGTACATTATTGCATCAATGTCAAGCAAGCTATTCTCTTTCCATACTCTCATGTAGAAGGATATATTTAGTTTTACAGGTGATCTTGGATTGTTGGAGCTCACTATTAGCTCCTTAGAGTTCACTATCAACTCCTATATGGTATCAAAGCAGTAGATTTGCAAACTCCTTAGATATGAGGATGATTTGGTAATGAGATTTTGTTAGGTCCACTTTGGGACAAAATGAACCTTAATAATGAGTTTAGAAGGCCCAAAAATGAACTTCATGTGGGTGATAAAAAAAATTGGGGCATTTTTGGAGGGTTTGGAAAAATCTACATTCGGGTATATGTATAGTCCATAGATCAAATAGATCCATATAGGTTGTCCCATACAATAGGTACATGTGACATAAAGTTGGAAAAATAAGTTGGAATTTTTTATAGAATATTTTCTTTGCAATTTGAGATATGGTTATGCATCATCAAGTATGATTTTTGACTTTTTATTTTATTAGTTTTTTGTCGCATGACGAGTTTAAATTTGACGGATGCATGGTCATCAATGTCACACACCCTTGTCATTAATGCCCAACCTTTGTTGATGACATTGCTTGCCCATCCAACACCTAACCACCTAGTGCTAGGTCACATGGAGGACCACCCACTAGCTCCCAAGGGGCCTATTTTTTCCCCCTAATTCCCTAATTGGGAATTATTTTCAAATCACCATATATTTTGACTTCGATACCAATTTTTTTGTAAATGAGATATCATTAGAAAGCTAGTTCCATATAATTTCTACTAGTGCAAGTTTTATTATTAGGCTTTAGTGTTGGTAAACTTTATTAATGTTTAAATATATATCTCCCATATCGACAGCTGAGCTCGTTTTCCCATTTGTCCAATTTTTTGTGATTCTCATAGCATTGAAAAGATAATGAAGAATTTTTTTTACCTATGCATGCACTTTTTCTAAATTCAACCACAAGTAAATTTTATATATATTTTTTTCCAATATTACATGTGACTAATTTCTTGGACATCCTAGCACCTGGAGAGGTTCTATACTTTTTTTTTCAAGGGGGGGTGTTCATTTTCAGTATTCATCATATTTAGAAGTTTCTAATTATTGTTGAAGCTTTCTATCTTTGTAAATTTGGAGATTTTTCATAGCTTATTATGGCTTGTTTTTCATTTCATCCTTCTTTGATTATCTTGAAAAGGGAAAACTATAAACAATGGAGATATGGCATCATAAACATCTTTTTTGGATTCATTTGTTACTACATTTGTATGGTATTGTTCCCCCTCTAGGTTCTATTGGTAAGCAATTTTATTCGAATTATAAAAAGGATCATGTCCTAGGAGTGATTGTTATGTGTGTTGATGATGAAAGCTTGAATGCTATTGTTCACTTTGAGTCTCATCATGCCCTTTCAAATAAAATATGAGAGATATATGGAGATTATGATACACAACCATTTTTAGATGATCATATCTTATATTGCCTTGTACCTCTTGATGATTCAAATAACATACCATATGACTTTGATACTATTTATAAGTTTACTTCTATGGAGAGCTTTGAATCTTCATATGAAGATGATGATTTTTCTTTATTTTTTCCCTCTCCTTCACAAACAATTGTTGATCCTTCACCTTTATTTATTTCTTGTGCAAAATCATTCATTGATATTTCAATCATTTATGTTTAGCAGGACCATTGGATTCTTTCATCTTTAGATTTGTACGATGAACATTTAATATATATATAGATATCAGATTTATTTTGTGAATCTAATATTGCATATTGGGAGGACACATTTGAGGGGTTATATCTCATCTTTGATGACATTCATATCGCAACTATTGTCAAACCATCATCATCTTTGGATCTTGTTTAACATCAGTTACCACTTGATCCTGGTTTATCACCTTCATCTTTGATTGGGAATTTACTTGATTTGATTGTGGCGTCATCATCTTCCATGGGCATGAAGATACATGAACATATTTTAGAGACAACATCATACATCTTCATCCTTTTTCCTATGAATTCATATCTAGAATTGGAAGCTTTCCAACATCTATACTTAGTTTTGTTTCTTCCCAAGGTGATGAATTTTGTTTTATAGGCATTAGATCATATTTTATCTTTAGACATCTAAAATTTATGCAAGACATTACACATTAAGGGGTTTCTACATATTATCTCTCTTTCCCTCTCATGGGGACTATTTATTATATATTTTTGATGGATGTATTCCTTAGGTACTCATGATGAGTCCTCCATTCATCACTTATACATAATTGTTTTCTTCCATTCTCGCTTTTGAAGAGCGGGTTTTCCCATATGGATTTTCCCCTTTACACCATTTATGAGAGATATTTTGTAAATGGGTACCTAACATGGCCTAATAATTGGAACCTGTCCTTTGCATTCTTGTACCATCCTTACATGATTTTTATTTTTCTACTTCTCCCTAAGTTGGACTTAAGGGGGGGTGTTAGTGTGAATAAGGTGTTTTTCCTAACTAGTTCACCTAGTAAGTCTTATTTGGATGCTAAGTTTACTTTGGTCTTAGGAATATTTCTAGAAGTCCTAGTTGTCATTTAAGATCTTATCTTATCTTATCTCATTTACTTGTTTTTTTAGGTCATTTAATATTTTTTGTTTCATGTCACAAGATTAAGACACTTGTCATGATCACTTATAATTCTATCTCTTATCTTGTTTATATAAGTGAGGCCTCGTTGTACATTTTGTATAATAGTATATGTACTATCATTGATCAATATTGATTATTATACATTATTGCATCAATATCAAGCAAGATATTCTCTTTCCATACTCTCTTGCAAAAGGCTATGTTTAGTTTCATAGGTGATCATGGGTTGTGGAATTTTACTATCAATTCCTAAAAAATACTCATCTACCATAGCTTTGTCCCACTCAGGAATACTTGGCACATCTAAGAAAAAATTAGGATCATTAAAATGGTATGACTCAAAAAGGATTACTAAACAAAGATCCAATTGCATCAAAATTCATGTGTCGAATCCATTGAGGAAAAGTCTATGTAACTAGAGGTTTTATATTTAGAATGACATCATATTCCTCAAGAAATAAGGAATCCTCAAGAGATGGAGGAGTCGGTAATGAGGGATAAGTTGGTGATAGAGAATACATAAAAGGAAATATCTCATCAAAATGGGCATCCCACCTAAATAAGACATCTTGATAAATAGGATCAACTAACTTGTAATTCTTTACATCCTCACAATTTAATGAAAAAAATATGAGTGCTCTCCATGGATTTTTGTTGGCCATATATAATAAATGCTCGCTACCAAATAATTTTAATGAGGATACATCAATCTTGAAATGGGACTAGGCCTCCTAAGGATTCATATTTCACACCAACTTATGCGTGTAATGTAAAAAATTGTATACCTAGACAACTTCACATTATGTATTGAACTTGTTTCAATGTTCACTCTTATAGAATGTTCTAGGTCCACTTAAGCCCAAGTCTTTGCCTATTCCCCTACATCAGGGTTTTCTCAAATTTTGGATTGTAATATCCTTCTAACATTTATTTTGGACACAAAGTTTTGAAGAATTTCCTCAAGATGTGAACATGATGTGTAGACATCCACATGATGAGCTGGCATCCCAAAAGTTTTCAAGTTTACTACATGTATTTTCTACTTAGCCACTTTGTAACACCTAAGTGATAAATTAGCACTCCAATATTTTGTACTCATCCAAACAAAACCCTCATTCTTTGTTAGAAATATTTTCTTTTTCATCTTTTAAATTCTCTCTCTCTCTCCCTCTTGGCTCTATGAGGAAACTCTTCCAAAATCTATATTGAGGTTTAAATATCACTACATTATTTTGTTCCTGGTTGGTTGAAGCTCTCAAAATGAATACTCAACTTGTACATCTTTTGGATTTGTTAAAAGAGCTCATTATTCATGGTGACATTGTTCTCATTTTATTTTTAATAATGTTAATTCTTTTTATATTTTATCTACAATTTTGGAAAACTTACCTAGCGTAAATCAATACCTTAATTTTTAAATCTATTCACAATGGTGTTCTTCCTCATACATTAGAGTTGAGGTCATTAGCATTAATTTAATTTAATTTAATTGCTCTTAATTCCTAGATGCACATAAGATAAGAGTACACATTAATTTTTGCTATTTTTCCTATTTGGCTATCCATGGAGATAGAAATACCAAAATAGGGTTTTGACTAAGGAAAGCTCCTAAATAGCCCAACATTCCCCCCCTCTTTTATACATTTATAGATTTCTTGAAAATACTCAACTACATTAAGGTTTGAGATTACTTTCATGTTGATTATTTAAGTTATTTATTTGATTTAATATAATTTAAATTTATTTATTTAATATTTCATAACTATTTTATTACTTGGCAGTCCATGAAAGATTCCTATATTTGTTCATAATAGATTAAATTTGTGTTGCCATCCTAGATAGTGAGCTACAATGTTTGGTGTCAGGTTCCATTTTTGTCTCTACTTTTTGGTTTTGAAATAAAACTTTATCATTATTTAGGTTTTGTAAGACAATATTTTCTCACTTTATTTAATGCTTTAGTTGAATCAATGCTTCTTGTTTACGATATATTAATTAATATTTATAGTATATTTAATGTACTATTATGTTATTTCTTTACTGTGTAGAGGTGGAATATTTTCATTTGAAGTTTTACAATATTATATTAGTGTAGTTAAGGAATCATTTAGTTAAAAAATAAACACTTCTTATCTAAACCAAAATTCCAATATTACATTTTGGTGAACCCAACTATCACACCTCTTTTCTTTATTTGGTGAATGGAATTTATCCAACAATTTTGGATCTCTTTCTCTAAAATTTTAGGAATTTGATAATTCTTCCTCAAAATAATATGTTTATATGTTAGATGTTCTTGACGATTTTGTACATGTTCCTATTATTCAGAATTATATTTCTCTTCCTCAAAATTTAATTAATAAAATATTTGGTTTTAGCTGCACTCAAGAGAAAATGAAATAAAAGATCAGTATTCATCTTCATGAAAAAAAACCAAAAAATTCAAAACTTATAATAACCATTTGAGGTGTTCCTAATACACCTTGACCTCTAGATTATTATCTTAAAATTTCTCAATCTATTGCTTCTAATGTGCTTGTGGATATTGATTTTTATTCAACACCCCACACATATAATACAAAAATAAATAAATAAGCCTACTTTTTGTTGGAAGAAGAATAAGATTGTCATTGGTATGCTTATCAACAACATGAGCATGGAGTATAAGTATAAGTTGTATAATATGCAATTCAGTGTTGTCATTGATGTCAACATTGTATTTCGGTATGAAGATCACAATCCAAACCAATTTGTATAGTTTGAGCATGTTTGAAGATGGCTATCAAGTGGAAATTTACAAGAAGGTTTGATCTGGTGAAGATAGATGAAGAGAAAATTAGCTAAATGTCAAAATAGAGTTTCTTGTGTACAAGACATTTGGTATTTTGGTCTGCACTAATCTACTATGTAGAATCTTTCTCTATAGTTTTCATGTAATTTTGTTGGATGTTAGAAGAGTCTAAATCTAAAATTTCACAATTTCTATTTCTAGTGTTAAAGTTACGAGTGATAGAAGTTTTAGTCTGGCAGTGACAATGTTTCCAATTCAGTGTACATGTTTTGGTGAATTCGCACCTCTTTGCGGATTGGTATCTGGTATTGTGGATTTGTGGAGATGTTGACAAGTGTTAGTAGCACCTATAATCCAAGTGGCATGAATTTTTGAGGTATGTGTGTTGGTTTAAGGTTGAACTATTGATGAGTATTGTGGTTAGGTCATTAGTAGTGCCGACCTAATAAGTTTTGGGTATTACAGAGTTTGAATATGTATTGATCCATTATGAGGGAGTTATTATAGGTCCATGTTGACCTATTTGGACTTGTTATAAGTTTTTATTCATGGCATGAAGCGTGTATATGTGAATGTTGAATTGACAAGTTACATTTTGTATAATATATCTAATTAGGCCGACCTACTTGATGTTGTAGGTGTTAGTGGATGAAGTGGATAATATGTAAGATCTTTTTCGGTGTTTTGGAGATAGAGATGTAATGTGATGTACAATTGATGTGAATAGTGTGTGAATAAAGCAAATGCAAAGCAAATCAAAGTGTTAAGTACATATTAGTATGAAGTGTGTAAAGTCAGTATATTGAGCTTCAATGGAATTGTATTCTAGCATGTTGTAAATGCACTTGTAACAATTCAAATCTTGGTTGTGTGTCACCGCTCTCTTCTATCTTTTCTTATTTCAATGGGAATTTAGTCCACTTGGACAATGAGTTCACCTACAGTGAGCACTTCTGTAATATCTTATAACTGGTTATAATATATTGTGAGCTAATCCTCACCATGGTTTTTCCCATTTTGGGTTTTCCACGTAAAAATTTGGTGTTCATGTGTTATGTGCTTTGATGGTTGCTTTCATGATTTCCTTTCTTACTAAAAATTGAATATGCTATGCGGAATAAATTTTTAAATGTTTAAATGGTTTCAAAGAATACTAATTCACCCACCCCACCTCTTAGTATTTTGGGTGTTCAACAATTGGTATCAGATCTTGGTCCCTTAGAAGGAGTTTAACCGCTTGGGGAAGATCTTGGAGGTTGAACAAAAGGTTGTTAGAATATTTCTTACTCCTCTAGAAGAGGTACCTATTGTTGGATTTATAGAAGAAGAGTGCATGGTTGACATGAATGGAGAACTTAGAATGGCTCTTGAAGGTCTGGAAAGGATTGAAAATGAGAAAAAAGATCTAAATGAGAATGTCAAAGAAGCAGATGAATGCATTAGAAAGTTGAGAGAGCAAATCAAGAAATTTAGAGAAAGGTAGAAGGAGGTCAATGAGCAATTGAAGCAAGCAAATGAGATAATTACTAGTTTGAAAGTGCAAGTTGAAGAAGGAAAAGAGTTGAAGAATATTTGAATGTAATAATGAAAAGAAAATCTGAAGAATGTTCAAACATTGAAGAAGTTGTGACCTTGAGTTTAGATCTTGAGAAAGAAAAAAGTCATGAAGACCAATTCAAGATGAGTTCTACAAAGCTTGATGAAATGATTGCAAACCAAAAAGGATCCAAAGACAAAGAAGGATTAGGATTTGAGAAAAGTAAAAGCTCAAAGACAAATCAAACTCCAAATGAGGTTGGAGACAAGAAGAGCAATTGCAAGCAAGTCCAGAATCAAAGGAGAGACATCAAAAGACCACCTATCAGACAACTAAATGCACAAACATACCCAACTTTTAAAGGTTTTTGTTATGGGTTAGTGCAGGATCATGAGGGGCTAAACTAGGCCTCTAAGTGAGTGAAAATTCAAAAAAACAGAGTTACACAACTTGACATAAAAATTTGAATAGGTTATTAATATAATTTGAATAATATGTAAGAACAAAATTTGTAGCAAATTGAATTTAGTTTCTAAGCTACTAGTTCTTTTTTGGAAAAAAGTAAATCTATTTGGTTAAAATTTGCAATTTCAATGCAATAGTACTAAATTTTCAGAAGAAAAAGAAAGAAAGTAGGTGTTTGTTTGGCCACCCTAATGATGAGAAAAATTATTATTATTATTTTATCTTTCAATATAAGTAGAGGACACAAGCCTGAATGTGACCCATATTTTTTTGTAATTTTTTTGCAAGTTAAATATTAGTTATGATTTTTTTAGTAGAATTTTTTTAAAATATTAAAAACCATTTGTCCGGCCACCCTAACTTGGTCAAAAAATTATGAAGTTCATTTTTTTTAAACAATAGTTTGTGAAGCATAGTGTGTGGTGCATCTTTCAAATTCAAAAAATCTATAACCATTTAAAAGTTATAGATTTTTTTCAACCAGCCTATCAATTAGGACTTTACACAGTGCATGTAGAAAATCAATAATAATTATCTATTAAATTCAAAATAAAGCATATCTTATATTGGTAGAATGCTGACAATTTGTTGAACAAACCCTTTTCATTTCATCAAAATCAGATGAAAAAAAGGTGTCAACATGAAAGGTGAAGTCCGAAAAACTCATAGAACTCCTATAAACACATTGGGGTTGTTGACTTTTAGGCTTGGTAGTCCCCAAGCCAAGTACCGAAGCAATACCAAAGCAAAATGGATATCCAATATAAACAGATATTCGTTTTGACCAAATCAGATATCTAATAAATAACAAATATTCGTTAATGCCAACAAAATAATGGATATTTGTTATTTTGTAGCCGATATTCGTTTATTAACACATTCTTATTAATATTTATGTATATTTTATATTAGATTATACAATATATTAATATATATTTATATATTAATAATATAATATATTATTTATATATTAATTTAATATAATATATTATTTATATATTAATTTAATATAATACATTATTTATATATATAAGGTTATATAATATATATATTAGGTTATACAATATATTTATATATAAAAAAGGTAATATAACATAAATAAGATATAATATATAATATTTATATAATATAATATAAAATATTAATATAATATATCTAATAGTATAATATATAATATTAATATATTATTTTATTTATAATATATTATAATACTAAATTATATATAATATGTATAATATGTAGATATTTATAATTTACACAGAGCAAAATGGGTACTCGTTTTGTCCATAACGAATATCCAGTATGCTAAAGTAACATATATTTGTTACTTACATCCCGAAACAAAACCCATAATGTCTTCAAACACAGGGTGTTTATGGTCTAAGTAACGAATATTCGGTGTGCTAAAGTAATGAATATTCGTTACAACCCGAAACAAAACCCTTGATGTCTTCAAACACAAGGTGTCTGTGGTCTAAGTAATGGATATCCGCTATTTAAAAATGGATCTCCGTTTTTAAGAAATTCAAATCTATTGAAACTTTTTCCCTATGCATACTATATAATATATAATATATTGTATAATATATAACATATAATATATAGTATATAAATAACATATAATATATAATACATTTATTATATATTAATAATACATAATTATATGAATTTGAGAGAGAGGGGGTGTGGGAGGGAGAGAGAGTGTGTGTTGAGAGGGAGAAAGAGTGTGTGAGAGAGGGGTTGGAGTGAGAGAGTTATCTACGTAGGGAGGGAGGGAGAGACATGAGAGAGGGATGGAGAGAGATAGAGAGAGTTATGTAGATAGGGAGGAACAAAGAAATGAGAGAGAGAGAGGGGGAGTGGAAGGGATAGAGGGAGCAAGATACCTATGAGAGAGGGGGTAGGAGGGATATATGGAAGGAGAGACATGAGAGAGAGAGAGAGAGATGGGTGGGAGGGATAGAGGGAGGGAGACTAGAGACACGAGGGGGAGTTAAGGAGAGAGAGAGAGAGAGTTAGAGAGGTGAAACTTGAGAGAGGGAGAGACCTAAGATAGAGACAGAGAGACACGAGAGGGTTAGGTGAGAGTTGTATGGGGTAGGGTGGGAGGGAGAGAGCAGGTGAGACCAAAGAGACCTGGATAAAGAGAAGACTTAGAGGATAGATCTAAGAGAGAGGAAGGAGAGATATAGAGAGTTATCTAGAGTAGGGTTGATGGATAAACCAAAAAGAGAGAGGGTGGGAGGGATAGAGAGAGATTAGGAGGGATAAATGGAGGGGGAGGGCATAAGGGTTGGAGGCCCGAGAGAGATTCTAGGTGTGGTGTGGGGGATAGAGGGGAGAAAAGAGACTTTTGAGGAGAGGGAGAGAGAGGGGGAAGGGAGAGATAAAGAGAGTTATCATAAGGTAGGGAGGGAGGGGAAAAACCAATGTGAGGAGGAAGTTGAAGGGATAAGAGGTGGGAGGATTGAGGAGAGGGAGAGAGGTGGGGAGAGAGAGAGAGGGAGAGACCCGAGAGCTCTACACAAGAGAGACCTAAGAGGGGGTTGGAGTGAGAGAGATTTGTCTAGGTAGGGTGGCAGGGATAGAGGGAGGGTGAGACTAGAGAGAGATAGAGACTTGAGGGGGATAAATTTGAGAGAGAGGGAAGGAGAGAGATAGAGAAAGTTATCTAGGTAGGGAGGGACGGAGAAACCAAAGAGAGAGAGGGTGGGATGGATAGAGGGAGCAAGATACCTAAGAGAGAGAGACTTGAGAGGGATAAATGGAGGGAGAGACATGAGAGGGGGGGTGGAGGGATAAATGGATAAATGGAGGGATACAGAGGGCTGAGAGGGGGTTGGAGTGAGAGAGAATTCTCTAGGTAGGGTGGGAGGGATAAAGGGAGGAAGAGATGAGAGAGAGAGAGACTTCAGAGGGATAGACCTAAGAGAGAGGATGGGAGGGATAAATGGAGGGAGAGACATCAGAGGGGGTGAGAGGGATATAGGGATATAGGGAGGGAGACCCAAGAGAGGCATAAGAGGGGGTTGTAGTGAGAGAGAATTCTCTAGGTAGGGTGGGTGCGAGCGAGACCCAAGAGAGACCTGAGAGAGAGAGATGGATTATAGAGACTCCAAAGGGATAGACCTAAGAGAGAGGGAAGGAGAGAGATAGAGAGAGTTATCTAGGTAGGGAGGGAGGGAGAAACCAATGATAGAGAGGGTGGGAGGGATAGAGGGAATGAGAGAGAGAGTTGAGAGGGAGAGACTTGATCTAGAGAGGGAGAGAATTGAGAGAGAGAGGGAGATACCTGAGAGCTCTACCCAAGAGAGACTTGGGAGGGGGTTGGAGTGAGAGAGAGTTGTCTAGGTAAGGTGGGAGGGATAGAAGGAGGGTGATACTAGAGAGAGAGACCTAGATGAGAGAAGCTTGAGAGGGATATATCTGAGAGAGAGAGAGGAGAGAGATAGAAAGATTTATCTAGGTAGGGAGGGAGGGAGAAACCAAAGAGAGAGAGGGCGGGAGGGATAGAGAGAGCGAGATACCTAAGAGAGACTTGAGAGGGATAAATGGAGGGAGAGACATGAGAGGGGGGTGGGAGGGATAGAGGGATAAATGGAGGGAGACCAAAGAGGACTTGAGGGTGGAGAGAGAGAGAGAATTCTCTAGGAAGGGTGGGAGGGGTAGAGGGAGGAAGATACCAGAGATAGATGGATCAGAGAGACTTCAGAGGGATAGACCTAAGAGAGAGGGTAGGAGGGATAAATGGAGAGAGAGACATGAGAGGGGGGTGGCAAGATAGAGGGATAAATGGAGGGAGACCCAAGAGAGACCTGAGAGGGGGTTGGAGCAAGAGAGAATTCTCTAGGTAGGGTGGGTGCGAGCGAGACCATAGAGAGAGAGATGGATCAGAGAGACTTCAGAGGGATAGAACTAAGAGAGAGGGAATGAGAGAGATAAAGAGTTATCTAGGTAGGGAGGGAGGGAGAAACCAATGACAGAGAGGGTGGGAGGGATAGAGGGAGTGAGAGAGAGTGGTTGAGACTCACCTATGTGATTAAGTAGATCGCTTGAGTTTATGAGATACTATAGGGTTGAAGACATAGCTGGGATTACCTATTAAGTTAGAGTTGCTACTTGATTAGTTGTTTTACACTCTTGAAATGAAGTCATATTGTTGACAAGATTTTATTCTTTTGAACAACTCTTTTTACTAAGGAACTTTTACACTCTCAAATGGAATCATCAATTGATATGATTATTCTTCAATTGAGGTCATTCATTGATGTGGCTATACTCTTGATGAAAACCACTTATTAATGTGATATATTATTGATTGGAGTCAGTTATTTATGAATATTTAATCTATGAATAGATGAAGCGTATGTAGCTAAACTTTAGCTTGTAAAGTTATACTTGGGACTAGGTTGTCTTTTGAAGTGAATAGATTGTTTATGCAAAGATAATTTGTAAACTAGAAAAGCTCATATGTTATACTCAGGGTGGGAATATCCATTGAAGGGGGTAACTTATGCTTAGTCCTTATTGGTAGAAATGCCATTGTGTTTTGGGAAAAGGGGAATAGGTTATTTATGAGGTTAGAGATTACCTATGGAAGGAAATTACCTACACATAGTATATGAATGGTCATAATCCAAACCAAGCTATAAAAGTGTATGTGAATAGGAATATTGCCACTCAAAGTATTGGGTGAGAATACTTTGGCCAAAGTAGTGTAAGTAGCCACTATTTACATTGTCAGTTCACTGTGTTCCTTTTATGCATTCTAGTTTAGGATTTTCATACTTGTAGGGGTAACGACTATATGATTAGGTTTTGGTTTGTAGGACATAACACTAAGCTTAGATAGGTAATTGTTATGAGGTTTACCAACCAATCACTTCGTCGAAGGGTAGGGCCATCTTGTCATATGTGATAGATGTGTGGAGGACCCCATATGAATCCATGGTTGGCAGAAAAGCACTTGAGTGATGCTTCTCCTCATCGGTTGATGACCAAGGTTTGCGGATGTTTGCACCAACATTGGGAACAATTGTAGTGTATGCACCAGGGAGCGGGGACATCCAAAATGTATGGACCATTGTCGTGGCATCAGGACCAGTTTGTATATCTATTGCCATATGAAGCTCATAAGCACTATGTATGTGCCTTGTACCCATTTATATGGAAGGATATAACCTTGAATGATAAAATTGAGTTTATTCAATATGAAATATGTGTTATGGAAAGATTTGTGAAATTACAATGAAATGCAATGAAAGTTTGGAAATATTGTTATTTCAAATGTGCATGTAATTTACATTATGGAAGCAAAAAAAATTATTGCTATGTTATGGCATCACAAAGTATTCACTTAGTGTGAAAAATTTGGAAATTTTACTAAGTAGAACATTGGGGTTGTTATAGTAATGTACTGTTTCATTTGGAAGTGTGGTAGTTGGAGATGGAAATGTAAAATTCCCCAACTCTTCTTTGCAATGCAAGTCAAGAATGAGACCATCTGTAATTTTCTCAAGCTGCTTGTCCACCATGTCATGGAATTGTTGATCTGCATTTGAATGTGTAGCATTATTGTGTCCACAATCTTCAACACCTTCCTACACTTGACTTTTTGGTGCACTCTGCAATGTCTGTGCAACTTCATTTGCTAAAACAACAACACTCAAAATACTAAGGATGTTCTACACTACAAAAGCATCCTCTACTACATTGATATGATATGTCTCGCTCGAACGAATGTCATCCATTGAGGCATAAGGATTGATGGACCATATCCCTATCTTTTTAAAACCAACTATTATGTTTGATGCTATCAATGCTCTTTGTAGTGAATTGCTGCCTACCTCTACCAATTCTGCCCTTCTGATTTCAATGTTCAGGTATCTAGTAAAAAATATAGTTAATTCAAATTTGAAATATGACTTGAAAGGTGAGAACACGCTGACATCCAATGGTTGTAGCTTGTGTGACGTGTGTGGAGGTAGTGTAAGGAGGTCAATGCCTAACCTCCTTACCTCATGGATAGTTGTCACTACAACATGGCTTCCATGATCGTCAAAAATGAGAAGGTGCCTATTAGTTGGCGACACCCCCAGGAACCTAGCTACAAAAATGTTTCAGCCAGTCCATAAAAAAATTATTTTGTCATCCACGTGTGTGCCTAGGTTGTTATACAAGCAAGTGGTTCATAGTTAACAATGTAATTTTGCATCCCCTTCTTTCCCTTGAACAAATAGAACCTTGGTATGCTCTGACTAACTGCATTAACACAACACAAAATTGTTACCCATTCCTGGCTCTTGAGAATTATGTATGAGACTTTTCTATTGCCTCATCATGCCAACACCCTCATTGATCCATTTTTGATTGCTTGAATCCTCGTTTCATCGCAGTTCCATATTCTATGTGGACCATATGAGTTATTTTCATAGGCTGCTGATAATGTTTTGTAAAATCTAGATATTATTGTGGGTAGAAGGTTTATTACCCTGTCCTTGTCAAGACCTTTTGTGGTGCACAATGTCAATTCTGGATGACGCCTCTTGAATCCAGTCCACCATGATTTTCCAGGTAGCCCATCCTTGAAAAGGTTGGGTCTAGTTTGACAAATCTAGGCAACCTTTTCCTTCAAATTGATAATCTCAAGGCCATGGCCGACAACTGCCATTTCTTTGCACCAATCTACGATAAGACCCTCTTGCTCTTCTGCGAGGATAGTTGGAGGACCCTTATTTGAAGTTGTTGTGAGCCCTCCTAACGAGTTGTTGAGCATTGTAGTTGGAATTCTCCATTTCCTAGCAATAGCCCTTGTGGACATCCCGTTGTCTTCCACATCCTTTAGGGCCCTATTCATGTCCTATGTTGACCATTCCCATTCTTGTGAAGTTGTTGTCAACCTGCTTGTAGGTGCAACAATCTTCGAGACTGCCTCAACATGTTGAGGACTGTTGTTTGCTTCTACAATAGGTTCTTACACAGGGGGAACTATAACTATTTTTTTACGTGTATGCAACTTTGTCTTGTCAGTATTCTTTGTTGGATTGGATCTCATTTGAGCTTTATATAACACCTAGACAAACATTACAAAATTTGTTTGAAGCAATGATAAAAATCATCAATGAACACCGTTCAAGTCATAGTGATGCATGAACAATTTGTTTTTCTTTAATGTGCATGTGGACAGTTTGTAATGGAATTGTCGGTATCAATTTGATTTATATTTCATCTTATTACTTTGTTTTATAAAGCAAAACTTGACAATAGTTTTAATTGAAAGCACTTTGGCTTATGCACTTAGACCACATTGGGTGTAACAATCACATTGTATACAAGAACAAAACACTCACATTCATAAACAAAATAATATGAAAGCCTAGATATTGAGTTATAATTGAGTGGGTCACACATTTACATGGCATATAATAGATTGACATTCAGAGACATATAGAATATAATTGAAATCACATTTTATTGAGCACTTACAACAAAGTGGGTGACACAATAACATCCTATAGTAGAGATAGGCATTGGTAGGCATTAAGAATTGAAGTGAAATGACTTAGAGCAGATTAGGTGTAACAAACACATTCTATGAAACAAAAATGCATTGACATCCATAATAGTATATTAAGAATTGAAGTGTAATCTCTCATAGTAGATTAGGTGTAACAATCACATTGTATGGAACATGAGTGCATTGACATCCATAAACAATGGGCATTAAGAATTGAAGTGAAATCACTTAGAGTAGATTAGGTGTAATAATCACATTATATGGAAGAGAAATGCATTGACATTCATAACCAATATATTAAGAATTGAAGTGAAATCACTTAGAATTGACATGCATTAGGAATTGAATTGAAATCACTTTGACCTGATTAGGTGTAACAATTAAATCGTATGGAACATAAATGCATTGACATAGTTATATTGCATACAAGTGATTGGCATTCCCAAACATATAGAATATAAATGAAATCACTTTTACTTGAGCACTTACAACACATTGACAGTAACAATCACATTTTATACAAGAGATTATTAGAAGTGCATGGTTGGTACATATGTTGGCATATATATAGTGCTACTTGGAATAACTACATAACTCTATTAGTTTTAATATGTTGTTCATTTTAGGTATATGTACATAAATATTGCACAAATAGTATAGTGATACATGAACAAACATTGGTTAAACATTATCGAAATGAAAGACAATGGTACATGCCTAATGAGGCAGAAAACTTCACTTGAAACACATAGGGAGATTTCAAGAGTGTAGAGCCAAACAATGAATTGAGTAGAGCCGAACATGTATAGGTGCTTAACCAAACGAAGACTCTAGAACAAATAAAGTGCTAAGCATTAAAAACATATAAGCATTGCTAGGCATTAAGACTTGAAATGAAATAACATGGTTATGTGCACTTAGAGCAGATAGGGTGTAAGAATCACATTGTAAGGAACATAAATGCACTGACATCCATAAACAATACAAGTTGAAATCCAAGATATTGAGTTATAGGGTAGTGGGTGACAAGCATTTATAGTGCATACATCTGATCTATATTCCCAGACATATAGAATATAAGAAAAACCCAAAAATTGAACTAAAATGACTTGACATTCATAAATAGTGTAAGTTGAAACCCTAGATATTGAGTTACAAGTTATTGTGACAAACATTTACATTGCATACAACATATTGACATTTTGAGGCATAAAGATATAAATGAAAAACCTAATGTAAACAGTATCAGGGTGAAACCCTAGATATTTACAGTTTTGTGAAAAAAAATTGCATAACATACACCATATTGACATTTGTAGGCATAAATAATTAGTAGCAGTAGAATACCTGTAACTTGATAGTGTGCTGCCATTGCTGCTATTGCTTTTGCTCTTTCTTCCACTACCTCCAGGAAAATGTAGATATGAATATGAAAGTGAGGCGTGCTAAATGGAAATCGGCAAAGATTGAGTAATGCATTTTTAAATTTGTAAATCTCTTTATATGTTCAATGTTGGTTTGGTACGGAGTCTTTAATTTCTGTCATTCTTTTTCAAATTTGAAAATTTGTTTCGGTGTTTTCAGAGATGTCTAAATTTGGACGCTTTAATTTATCCAAATTTATCCCTTTTAATTAATATCTTTAATTCGCCAAATCCCTAAGGTATTTAATCAATAATACCTTATCTCTTTAATCCTCCTTCCATTTATTTAATCCCTTCATGTCACATCCTCCATCATTTTATCTTATCTTAATCCTTCTTCTAATCTCATCATTAGGATGTGCACATGTCTAATCCTTGATTAGGATGTGTCACATCCTCCAACTTTTGCAAGTTGGCCTCTAACCTCTTAGCCACCTAACCATTCCTCTAACCCCTCATCAGCTAGCCTAATCAACCTCTCAAGGAATTTTTAATTCCTTTTATCCTTCCAAGGAATATTAAATTCCTTTTCTCTTCCCCATGTCCTTTATGACATGTGTCCTTGGTCAACCCTCTTAAATGTCTTTCTTTTTTTGACAAGGCATCTCCCTTCCCTATGTGAATTTTTAATTCACATTTAATCCCCCAATGCACCCTTTGGAATTTTAAATTCCTTCCCATCTCCCCCATAAGGATATTTGAGGAATTTTTAATTCCCCACTTGTCCTCTCACCCACATGGGGACAAGTACCTCCTTTATGAGGAGATCTTGTCCAATCCCACTTTGTACCCCTCTCCATGTCATGTCCTTCTCCTTCCACCTCATGTCCACTTCAACTCTTTAGGGCTATCTCACATGCCACATGTCAAGATGTGAGGGCTTGTGAGTCTCAACTCCTTTAGCCCTACATCTTGATATTTGGTGGATCAATCTCAACCGTCCATTTCCCCTAGGATTCTCCCAAAAATCTTATAAATCCCCCCTCTTTTCTCTCATTTTGGAGAGATCATTTTGCTAGCCAAACTCTTGCAATTTTGTTTCTCAACTCTTACTTAGCCATTTTCTTGTGTTCATCCACTTGCACTCATCCTCACAACTCCATTTTGCTTGCATCTACTTGCCATCCAAGGAGCATACACATCAAAGATCGAAGGGCCAACCAAAGGATCGACTCAACGCAAGGTATAGAGTTCCATTTTGTTGCTTTTATCTTGCATTGTTTCCAACTTAGGCTAATCTTGAGGTGTAGGTTGTTTTGGTGTTCATTTGCACTCTTTTACTTGTTGCTTGCTTTCTAACGCTTAAATTCGACCTATCACACCTTCAATTGCAAAGTTTGTATGTATTTATGGCGTGCAATGTTTGTTTGCTTCTCATGCAATTTTGGTGGCTTTAACACTAGAGTTTTGGTGGTTGCAGGTGGCAAAAGAGGAGAAGGCGCTAGTAGTTGTGTGCTAGGATTTGACCGATGGGACACATTTGAATGATTGATTTTCTTTGAGTGTTGTGTTGTTGAGAAAGCGGGACATAGGGTGGGTTCGATTAGATTTGGTGATTGGACTTTTTCATGGCATTGGATATATGAAAATGTTGGCGTGATGTAATGCAAGTGGTGGTATTTAAGGGGAGTGTGGGTTGTACTAATTTTATATTTTGGTTGCGTGTTTTCATGCTACAGGCTATTAAAAAGCAATTTGGATTGTATGATGGTGGTGTCAATGGGTTTTGAATATTCTTTGACATGTAAGACTACACATAACTATTTGTGTTTGGGACAAATATAAATCGATTATAATACAATTTTTGACAGTATAGTAGTTCAACTACTTTTGTTGATTTTATGGATAAAAACTGTTTTACAATTAGATACTAAGGCCACGATCCCATGGAGGGGGGCTTCCTAAAAATTCGGGGCAAAATTTGCTTAAATTTTAAGCAGAATATTTTGAAGCTGGTGGTCCCATGAACTTCAAAATTTAAGTAGGCTGGTGGTGGAATGGTGGTGGGTGAATAAAAAAATAATAAATAATATCATTTCCCTCCAAATTTGTTTTAAAATTGGCAGGAAAGTACTTTTAAGTAGGTGGAGCAATTTCTAGCCCCACCCCATTCTCACCAGCGAAAATTTTCAGCCACCTGCTTATTTGGGCTAAAAAAGATTCCATTTAATCTTGTAGCAATTTTTTTTTTTCCCATGAGACCACCTGCTTCCATGAAAATGGGAGCCCAAACGCCCCATGGGACCGCTCAATAAGACACTCCACTATTGGACCCGTGAAGGACTACTTAGGGTGGGGTCCCATGGAGGGGGGCTTCCTGAAAAGTTTCAACGGGTACTGTTGAGCATTTTTAGGAATTTTTTAAAGGTGGTGATCCCATGAACTTATTAATCAGCTCAACTTAAATTTTAAGCTCCAAATTTTAAGGAAGTTGGTGGTCTCATGAACTTATTGGTTGTGCAATTCAACCTAAAATTTAAGCTCCAAAATTTAAGGAAGCTTAAAAGTTGAGATGATTGACAAATGACAATTAAAATTCCTAAAGTGTAGGGGCAATGTCCAGCCCCATCCCATTTTCATCCCCTCAAATTTACAGTCCTAAAAGGTAGGAGCTGCTATTTTTAGAAGCAGATTCCAATTTTATTTTGCAGCAATTTTATTTTGACTTCATGAGACCTGCTCCTTAAAAATAGATCCTCCTTATACAACCGGCGTGTGTGTCAGCCCCTCCCCCTAAACAGATAAATTAAGCTTTATGTACCCTATTGCACATTTTGAAATTCCGTTAGTGACTTCCATTGTCTTTCACTGAAGGATTCCATCTCAAATATTATCAGAAAAGAAATGTCGCTTGTTTTTCTAAGATCACTTAGAAACACCGAAAATGATCTTACCAACGGACATTAGGAGCCATTCCATGGCAACCAGACTGCAATTACCATCATCCTCATCATTGAAATTAAACGCTAAGCCAACCCACAGAAAACCTGATTTCGATACACCCACTAAAAACCCCAATCTCAATACACCTGCCAAGTCCCTAAAACAATCATCATTTCGACACCCAAATCCATATGAATTCAATTCATATCCCCAGCTTATAACTTCGAGGCCCCTAAGCTCTCTGAAACCAAAAAGTTATTCTCTACAGCTTGGACCTGACACGGATGACCGAGGTCTTAACTTCAGAAAAAAGCTAGTCTACTTAGACCTAGTGGGGGTTGACACCCCAAGGGCCATTAGAGACAATCCATTAATCCGTTCCACTAGTTTACACAGTATAGAGAAAGTTGTAGACTTCTTGCAGCAATGGGGAATGCTGCACAAAGACCTTGGAAGAGTTTTTGGTATGTGCCCACAAATCCTAACTTGCAATGTTGATAAGGACTTGGCCCCAATACTGGACTTTTTGCTTTTCGAAGTAAAAATCCCTAGAAAGGACATTAGAAAATGTATTAACAGATGCCCAAGAATTCTGGATTCTAGTGTAAGAGACCAACTTAGGCCTACCTTGCTGTATCTGAAGAAATTAGGTTTACAAGAAGTAAGATTTATGGACTGTTCCAATACAGTACTATTGGTTTCCAGTATTGAAAAGACGCTTATTCCTAAGCTGGAATATTTGCAGAGTTTGGGTATTGATCACAAGGATGCTGTAAGCATGGTGGTGAGGGCTCCTGGGATTTTTACATTCAGTATTGCCAATAATCTTAAGCCAAAGTTTGATTATTTAGTGAATGATATGGGGAGTGGGCTTCAGGATTTGTTGGAATTTCCACAGTACTTTTCTTTCAGTTTGGAGAAGAGGATCAAGCCCAGACATATGCTTTTGGTGAAGCATAATCTTTCTTTGCCTCTGCGTGCGATGTTGAAGAAAACTGAACTCGACTTTTTGTATACATTGCAACAACAACTAGCTGCTTTGGGCTGAAATGTAAGTTTTATGACACCTTTTCAATTTGGCAACTTCTGCTTTTAATTTAAGCATATGGGTTTTAGAATTCTAATTTTTGTGGGGTGTGACTTGTGTGTTTTTTGTCAATCTCAAGATGGTGTGCATGATAAGTCATTACACTAATGCCATTTTCCCTCATTACACTATTGGATTTTTCTGAATCTCAGTTATATGCAGAAGTGAAAGTGGAATTATATTAACGTCCCGAAATGTTAGGTCACGGACTTTCTCAATCTTAGTTTTTGGTTGAAATTATTTTAATGTCTGCAAATTATGTACAGTAGTTAAATGGGATCGAAGTGCATGTTCAAGAATAGCGCCCAATTTGGGGGCATTTACGTAGGGGCCATCACATTCCACAACCCATTTCTCAAGAAACAGGCAATTCTTTGACCACTTCTAGCTTGCCACAATTTGCTGTCTGAATAAGCAGAAGCAATAAAAAGAAATCTAAAACTGTGTACATGACCTAGAAACCACTTCATCATTTGTCCATAATCTAGAAACTAATTCAACATGATATTCAGTTCAGGTAACTTCCAAGTAGGGTTTTTTCACAGATTGTTTTTTGATTTTCGCTATGTTCCATGGTGTTCTGGGGAAGGCCGGGGATGGCAATAATATATACTCAACTTCTTACAAGTTTATAAATTTAGCCAATAGGTTTCTTGTGTGAGCTTTCAAGCCTCCACAATTCAGTCACAGAAATTTTTGTCACCCTGGGGATTTGTCGCATGCATGAAAATTATTTTCGGTCGCCAGGAAAATTTTACTTTATGTTAAAATTTGTCACTCTGGCATGCACTCCAAACTTCCTTGGATGAATCTGCACCTTACACATTTGCAAACTCCCTGAATGAATCTACAGCAGCGAAAATGTAAGAAAATGGCAAAGAGGTTGACAATCCTGCATCTGAGCAGTGGTTAATAAAGAATAGAACGAACCTGTTGGCTGGTAAGAAGGAAGGATTGCAGACTGAGCTGATGGAAGAACAGAAGAAGTTTGCTAAGACCATAGCAGAGAAGAAGGGGGTGAAAGAGAAGGGTGAGTAGAGAGGAATTTACAAAAAAGACTGTGTTCCATGGCAAGGAGGAGAGGGACTAATGAGGCATGTCAGGGGTTACTCCTCCTAAAGATGCAAAGGCCACGAATGATCACTCCTATACTCCCAAGTGGTGGGTTCACACATGGAGTGGTCATACAAAGGAGGTTTCTGCAATCAGGTTCTTCCTTAGGTATGGCCATCTCTTAGTCTCTGTCCGAGGCAGTCAGAGATATATCCTTTAGAAATGATGGTTTTAGGTTTTTGAGTGCAAGTATGATATTATCAGGCTCTGGGACACAGAAACAGGCAAGGTGATTTCAACATTCTCCAAAGGGAAAATTCCTTATGTTATAAAGCTCAATCCAGATGAGGATAAGAAAAGTGTGCTTCTTGCTGGTATAAGTGACTATAAAATTGTGCAGTGCGACATGAACATTAGGGAGTATTAAAATATTAAATGTAATATTAATGGTCATCTTAGCTTTATTTAGTCTTTAGTTAGTCGTAAGTTAACTTGTAGTTAACTTAGTATGTTTTTAGCATCTTTCCATTTTTTTAGCTTTAGTTTGCTTTAGTTAACTGTTTGTACTGTGCTAGTTAACTTCTACTTCTGTATTTATTAACTACCTATCTTGTACTAGTTAACATTCAGTTAACTATTGCTACTCCCTAATTTGTAGGGTTTGTAAATTCTATAAGAGCAAGGCTCTTCTGTTAATAATATTAATTTGATTATTCACCAAATTTACATGGTATCAGAGCGGGTCGAGTGTGTTTTTTAATTTTTGATGAATTTTGCCCATCTACCTGGAATTTATTTCCAATTTTTTTTTTCGATTTTTTAATAAAAAAATCTCGTACTTGTTGAGATTTTCGAAGGGTTTTTGCAGGGTGTTTTCGCATGCATCTTTTTGGAGCAGATTTTTGAGGAGGCGTCTTTTTGGAGCAAATAATCACAAGTTTTTCTTCATCAGAGAAATCGTGGGTTGTTTGGCAAAATCATGTACAGGAATTTCGTGAATTTTTGGCTTCTTTAAAAATCGCATTTCATTTTTCTGAAGATTTGAAGGTTATTTTTGGTCAAAAATTACGTCATTTCTTGCACGTGATTATGTGTTTCTCGTGGCCATTTTTCCTCAGATTTGTGTGGACTTCTGTTCACAATTTTTAGGCATTTTAAGGTGAGTTTTTGGTGCGGTTTATCACTGTTTTTGGCGCGCGGACTTTAAACCTTGAGGCCATGATATACTTCTATCTCCTGGCCGCGTATTTTCCTCGCTTCCTGTGGACACAATTTCAGCATATTTTAGAATCGTGTTTCTGTATTTTCCTGGCGCGTGACCTCTGGTTTCATTTTTGCTCGTTTTTGCAAGGGTTTTGAATGTGTTTTTTCTTGGTGTTTTTGGGAAATTGTGGATATTGTTATATAGATTCGTGGAGATTATAGGGTTTGTTGCATTTTTGTGACGTTTTTTGGTTCATGGGTTCGAGGTGATTTTCTGATGGCAGCTTGAGTGGTTATTGTTTTTGCTTCAGCTTTGACAAATTTTTGAAAAAAAAAAAAAAAGAAATTCTTTTTGTAGAGTTTTTAAAATTTTCTTAAAAAAAGAAAATTTACAAGAGTTTTGAAATATTTTTCTATAAAATTCTGTTGTCTTTCAGAAGTTTTTTAGAGGATTTTTTTTTCTCAAAAAAATCTTACTTTCAATGTTTTTTTGAGGGTTTTTCTATAAAAAATCTTACAGTTTCTGAGCCTCTTTTTCAGACAATTTTTGAAAAATCGGGTGTTGTGCCAGCTGATTGTCCAGTGTTTTGCCAACTGATCATAGAGTTACCTTGCTTTTCGTGCTTTGGAAAACGGGAGGGATGGCGCTTTTGCCCAATATTATGTTAGAAAGTTCACAGAGGTTCAATAGAAAGAATTACAACACATGAAAGTAGAGGATGCTTACCATCTTTGAGTACTGTTGTCTGGATGCGCTTGTTCTTGGTATAGAAGTTTGTCCCACTGCTACTGGGAAGGATCAGGACAAGTATGATTGAAGTAATAGGGAGGCAGTCATGCTTCTTAAATTATCTATCGCTGATGAGATGTTACCAAAAATACCATCTGGTAAATTTGCTGCGGAGATCTGGAAGCATCTGAAAGATCTTCATGAGACCTCAGACAAGGGAAGGGCTTTCTTTCTGAAGAATATGCTCTTTTCTATTATGATGGATGACCAAGTGTCTTTGTAGGAGCACTTGATGAAAATAAAAAATATTCGCGATCAATTGGAGGCCATTGGTCGTAAGATGGAAGAGGAGGATGTGGTGGTGATCACTTCGAAGAGTTTGCCATGTTCCCACAAGCACTTCATCGAAACGCTCAACATTACATCAACTAATGTTGACCTGAAGTTCGATGAGCTGTGCAGCAAGCTTTTGCGCAGGATCAGTGGAGGAAGCAGTTTGGGAGCAGCAGTGAGTCTCCAAGTGTTGAACAAGCATTTACTGCCAAGGACATTGGCAAAGACAAGTCCACTTAGTAGAAAGGACGAGACAATTCGGAGGAGGGCTCCAAGAAGTCTATTACTTGCCATTACTGTGGGAAAATTGGTCATATACAGAGTTATTGCCGAAAGCGGTTGGCTGATGAGAAGTCCAACCAGGAAGCGTCTCAACAAAGTGCTCCAGTGGCAGAGCAGACTCAGTAGGAGTCTGCACACTATGCATTTTGATGACCAGCACAATATGGGTAGACTTAGTTTTTGTTTGTACGATGACCATTAAGGAGTCGCAAAGCTCTTCTGTTAAGAATATTAATTTAATTATTCACCAAATTTACAGGGAGATCATTCAATAATATGACTAGCATTTTGATGCTGTTATTACTATTACTTTCGTTGACAATAATAGGAGGTTTGTGACAGCAAGTGATGACAAGTCTTTTAGGGTTTTGGATTTCAGTATTCTTGTGGTTATTAAATACATTAGTGAGCCTCACATGCATTCCATGCTGTTTATTTCTCTCCATCCAAACACAAATTGGATTGCTGAACAGAGTTTGGATAATCGAATCCTTTTCTACAGTACAAGGGGGAGGTTCCAACTTAAATAGAAGAAAAGGTTTCCGGGCCACATTGCAGCAGGTTATTCATGGCAAGTTAACTTTTCACCTGATGGGTGGTTTGTCATATCTGGAGATGGTGAGGGCAGGTGCTGGTTTTGGGACTGGAAAACTTGCAGAGTATTTATAACTCTTAAATGCCATGAAAGTGTCCGTATAAGCTGTGATGGCATCTTCTGTAACAGAGTAAGGTTGGTACATGTGGCTGGGATGGGATGATTAAGAACTGGTATATATCCTATCTTAGCTTTATTCTATTTGTTAATGAATCAATCATTCATAATCATTGATATTGGTTCTGTTCCTTTTCATAATCAATTTTGGTAGATTGTTTGTCTAGTAGCGTTTGACATTGGATTTGGGAAATGGTAGAACTTTTTTCTAACGAGTGCATATTTGTTGTGCTTGCAGGAATTGAATTAGTTACAATGGGTAATATATGCTTCAAACTTGCCATGATCATGTATTTCTAGAGGTGCTTTATGAATAGAGCGGATGCACTGCGTTTTCGACATTTAAGTGCATAAGCAAGGCTCAATCCTCAAAGAAGAATGAAATGTTAGCCTTGAGGGCTTCAATAACTATGAACAATTTTCTCATCTTTGCTGAAATTCAAACGGTATTTAACCTTTGAAAGTTTGTAGTATAATTTATAGTTCAGAGAGATTTTATACCTCCTGGGATGTACATAGCACTTTGTGCACCTCATGACTTTCGCTTAAATTTTAATCATCTGTTTCTTCATTGTAATTTTTTTCAAAATTTGCTTGATGCAGAATAAATTTCAATGCTAAACTGTGGAGCCTATTGCCCTTTCCCCTTTCTCACGCTGGAACTATTCCTACAGTCTGCAGCATTTTCAAGGAAATGTAATTACTATATATTGATTTCAACCGACATTTCACTTTTGTCCAAAATCCTCTAGAATTTAAATCCACATCTCTACATGTGACAATCTCATTTAGTTTAATGTTTGAGAAAATGGTCAAACACTTATTCCCTAGGGGACATCAGCTGTTCACTTTGATGAATTTCATATGACATCTCTATCTAAAACTATCTATAACATAATTAATAACTTAATAAGATTATCGTCTGTGGGTTGCACAAGCTGGTTTTGCCAAAGGATTACAAAATTCTTGATAGCATAGTTGTAGTGATGTAGACAAGATTGGGGGGTCTTATCAAAC